>JAZGTJ010000084.1:0-118790 GCA_036877575.1 Botia almorhae
AATGGCTGAGTCATTAGCCATTTTCAAGAAACAACTAAAAACTCATCTTTTTCGTCTTCACTTCCTTGACTAATTTACTAACACACCCCTACTTTTACTTCTTTAAAAAAATATATATCCTTCTCATACTGTGTTGAAATACCTGAGACCTGTCTATAGCACTTATTCATTGTTGCCTCTTATTGTGATTGAAGTTGCTTCCTTGTCCTCATTTGTAAGTCGCTTTGGATAAAAGCGTCAGCTAAATGACTAAATGTAAATGTTGCCATTTAATCCCTCTCCCCAAACTTCCAACAGCCTTTAAAACTGCTGAACTATTATGTAACTTTGTTTTTAGGTTTTATGGCTTGCCGGATGATATTGTCGGATGATATTGTCCCCAATTCACTGCACGTGTGTGGTCATCGTTTTTTAGGAGTCTAGGAGTCAACGTCAGCCTGACATCTGGATATCACCCCCAGTCCAGTGAATCAGATAACTTCATTTCCACTGCAATCAACGTCAGGCTGACTGGAGCAGGTACCAGAATACGCCCAAAACTCTCTAGTTAAACCTTTCACAGAAGTAACCCCCTTCAAGTGTGTGCTGGGCTTTCAACCACCGTTGTTTTCACAGTCTGGGGAGCCCACCGATCCCCCAGCAGTAACTGACTGGCTCTGCCGTAGTGAGGAGGTAAGGGGAAAGAGCCCACACACACTTACTCCATGCTGTACGCTGTCAGACAGATCAAGCCAACCGTCATAGTCACCCTGGACACAGCTTCGCCCCTGGACAATGGGTTTGGCTCTCCACAAGAGATCTCTGTCTACGCCTTCCCTGTAGGAAACTTAGTCCAAGGTACGTGGGACCATTAAAAATGATAAGAATGAATACTCCTGTTTTGGCTCGCCTTGATTTACCTAACAATTTTTTTATATTTCTCCAACCTTTCATGATTCCCTGCTCAAGCCCGCTGGTGCACCGGCTGGAGATCTGGAGGGGGGCCTCCGGAAACAGGCCCCTCCTATCATGGTGGATGGCGAGGAGGCTTACCGGGTGAATCAGCTCCTTGATTCCAGATGCCGGGGAGGGCACATCCAGTACCTCACAGATTGGGAGGACATCCTGGATCCCACACTAACTGCGGAGTTCCACAGAGCACGTTTTTGAATTGTCTATGGTTTATGATTGTTCGCTGCCTGTCCTCTTTACTCTGGTTTTGGATTACGTTTATGATTGTTTGCCTCCTGCCCTGAACTGTGCCTGTTTTACGTTGATAATTGTTTGTTGCCTGCCTCGACCCACACCTGTTATATTGATTACGTTTTTGTCTACTCTCTTAAATGACTATTTGCTGGTTTTGAACCTCGCCTGTTACTCGACATGAATAAAAGTGCTGCAGATTGATCCTCACGCCTCAGCGTCTTCGTTAAAGTATCATTTTGCTTTAGAAGTTTTTTTTAACCTAATGAAGTATGAATTACTTTTATGATGGGTGGATGCACGCAGCTTGATTGGTAGAGCATTGCATTATAGCAGCAATCATGGTTCAATCCAAGGGAATACATACTGATACATGTGTATCTTGAATTAACTGTAAATTACGTTCAAAACCATCTGCCAAATGCAATGTAAATGTAAATTTTGTGCTTAACTTTATAACGTAACTATAGGATGCAATAACTGTTTGCTGAAATGACCTGTTGCGTCATTTTTTAGAGGACAGTCCCATAACAGATATATCATATATGTTCATTAATCATCGTTATGACACAGTTGTCATGTTCTAGGGTAATGTAGAGATGTTCTGAAGCCTTAAGAGCTTGGTTGCACATCACTTAGTGGTTTCCTGCCACTGTTGAATCTGTCTGTTGCAACTAAGATGGTGGTGCTCTTTAGAATGCGCAGTCCTAATGCACCACCCACAAGAGGGGCCGATGGGGGTCACTGGAATGAAAATAAGTGTCTCTCGTTAAAGTGTAAGGGTCTTTATAGGGCAGATGCTGCTGGTAAAGCAAGATCAATAGCAGAATAAAGGTGGCACAAGGTTCCCATGTGCACAATGCATTCTGTTTGATGTATATGACAGCATAGGAGCATCATTCATATACAGTGCATTTGCTTTTCTGCACACAGGGTCAGCACTCCATTAAATATTAGCAAGTTAACACTTCAAACAAATAAAAAGAAAAACTGTAATTTGGACTATTTGACTACATTATACATCCGTATTCATGATGAAAGAACGATGGAAAAATTGTATTTATAAATCAAATTTATTTCATGGTGTTACCCAGACAACACATATGAGTAAACATATACATATATAACAAACATATTAGCCAGCATATATGTCATCAGCAGCAGACACATTTCTCAGAGGCAATTCCAGTAGTTATTTATTACAATTTGCAGAATTCCACACCTCTTTCTTGCTGCTTCTGTCTCTATTTCTGTCCCTGTGTTGGGAAATGAATACAGATTTCCCATGAGAATGGCCAATGAAAGAGAGAACAAAATCTAGCAGGGCTGGGCCAGATGGCAGCTCTAATGGCCACTTGGCAAGCACCTGCCTCTGCCTCACTGCCTCACTTCTTCCTTCCCTATAAGTCTGCATCTCTCGAAAGAACACGATTCAACAGCTGAATAAGATACAGCGTGCATAAATAGTCATGCAAAAAGTCATGCGCTTTGACAGAGCCTTAGGTAGAGCTTACGTAAAATCCGTCTATTAACGATGACGTGAATCGCAAATTTCCACTGCTTGCCTTTGTGGCCTCTGTGCTGAGTCCTTTGTGAGCAAACACATTCACAGACGAAAATATTATATTCAACAGTACTCATTTCATTAGCTCTTAAAAAGCCCAGCACGCTGAACCAAGCACAAAACTGGCCTTGAGGAAAAATAATGCATGACTGTGATTGTGTGTGAATGTGTGTGTGTAGGTGTAGCCAAGGCTTATATCCTTAATATATTCATTTATATATACATACAGATCACTTTTATATTATTTACAGAAGTAAAGGAATGCCGCCCCCCCCCACACACACACACATACCACTACAACCAATTAAAACTGTAATGTAGCATAAAAAGAGAAACACAAACAGGGGTGTATGGAGGAATGCAAATGCGAATATTTGTGTGTGACGCTGGTAAAGCATTGCGGCCGCAGCCCTGTCTCTGACTCAGCCTCCTCCCTGGAGACCCCTGTACTGACGTCACTTCAGCTCAGCGCCAGGCCAGGCAAAGCTCTTGCCACCCAGAGAAAAACAGGTAGACTAGCTGAGGATTTATCTCGGGATCTGCTCAGATCACATCCACACCTCAATAATAGATTTATGTCTGCAGTGTGTGTGTTGTGTGTAAAATGTTCAAACAAACAAATCATCGACACCGCGCATAACGCAGGTTTATGCTAACAGAAGGCTTTCATAACAAGTGTTTATTAATTTACTTTTCATAACAGACTCACAGCCCTGCTCACAAGACTGAGCCCATCAGATCGTGACCATCCATGTTTAAATGAGGCTGAATCAGTGCAGAAACAGTCCTGTGCTCTTTAAACAGATATACAGCCAGACCTAGTGCTACTGACTCATGTTATGGCTCAATATCTGGCATGAATGATGATGTAATTGATGCAGTAACATAAAAAACACATGAAATGGCAAGTCTCCATCCAGGCAGGGCTGTTATTATGAACACATAGGTAAAAGCATTATCCAATACTAGAAAAGAGAGAATAACACAGAGGAAGCTTTAACATTAGCATAGCCTTAACAAGACCTACTAAATGCAGTATATGCATTTATAGCCCAGACACACGGTGTTCAGTTATCCATCATCACTTCTTGCTTTAATCTAGTATGTTTTAACCCTCTCAACATTTAAGCACTAGCGCTGCACAATATTAAAGAAAAATGTGATATGCGATAAGATGGCAAATAATGCATATGATATGATAATGCTTTAAATTTGTAAAATCAATTAAAATTATCAAAATTTTAAAAACTGAAAGTTATATCACCAGCATACGTTTGACATTCTTTCTGGGAAAAAAACTTCTGATAGCATTTTCTCTGTCAATAGGTCAACAGCTTGTTGTTGAAAATGCATTTTCATTTGAACTTAAGCTGCTGCTTGCATCAACAGAGTGACACTGAACAGCAGCACACGTTAAACTATTGTTATGGCAACTGGATACACCGCAATCTAATTAATTGAAAATGTTATAGAATGAAAGTATCAGGAAATAAACTGCAATGTCATTATATTGACAACCACAAATAATACCAATAAGAAATATAGCGAGAAGCAGCAATTATGGGGTCAAGCCCATCATCAGCACTAAGGGAAAAATACTTGTTTACATGTCTAATAATGAGATTAGAAAAAGCAGTTAAAGAAAACAAGTAAAACCCATTAAAACACAATAACATGATTTTATCAGGATATTGTGACAATTATACGTACAGTCACACACAGAAGCTTTGTCAAGATACAATTTTATCTTAGTAGCTCGAAGTAGCTCGACTATGACAAATTTGGTATTGTGTTCATGTGTATTGTAGGAGGCTTGGCTTTGGAGATCACTGTATCTTGACTTGAGCAAGCTGAAGTCACATAATCTAACATGTTTCATTATATCTTTGTAAAGTCTTCTGCAGTTATTACAAAGTCAAGACTTTTTTAACAAAGTATGCATTTTAATATTATACAAGAAAACAATACCATTATACGAATCAACATTATGCCACTAGTCATATTCATTTATTTGAATATATTTTAAGGCTGGATTACTGTTTGTGACTTTAACCATGATCTGGAGTCATATTTGATATTTTGACACAACTTTAAAGAAAAACTTGTTATGTATGATGATCCACAAATCTAAACTTATATTCTGCCCAGCCAATGGAAGTGCACAGGGTCACACAACTTGGTAAAGTGGTAAATGGTAAAGTTCAGCATCAAGAGGGCACATGTTACCACATGAGTTTCTTGTGTTAAGGATCATTTTTTAAACTGCCTTTTTCTATTAAAAAAACGCAAGTTGATTTTTTTAACCTGAGGCAATGCAACAACCCAAAGACATTTAGACACAGACCTGACCATTAAACAACAAATTTTTAACAATATACCCAAGGTGAACGGCCCAAGTACACTTTACATAATTTCAATAACACAAGCATTGTCTTTATTTGTTATTTTATTATGCCATGTACTTACTTAATTCACTGGTTTCCGTGAGAATCCTATAAGTGCAAATGTAGCCCCTGCTGCTGGTTTACACCTGATCCTGAAGTTAAGTTTATCTCTCCTGAGGACAGAAGGAAAATAGATAGAGGGGACAGAAACCATTTTGAAACGTTACCAAATATACAGTTTACATAACTACCCATACCAAATCTTATAGTCAAACCAATAATATTTAACTTACTTGGAGCTGTAGGCCCGCTGTATTAGGGATGGATCATAACTCCAAGCATTGGCTGCAGAGGTGCTGTCTCTTATTGGCAGGAATTTTAGGCATGTTAGGAATGATTCAAGATTACACAGATAGACTGTGATATATTCTCCAAACTGCCAATTGTATTATTTAAAGTAAGTGACATCACCAAAATTACACGTGATGCAACAACACACTTTCAACTTGTCACATACTAACGCTTGGTCAGGACCCCTCAGTGTCGATTTTTAACATGCAGGGTACCCCATTTGCCGACATTTTCAGTTAGTGGGGTGCTCCGTCCATCACAATCACAATTAGAAGAAGTGTTATAATAGCTTTAATTGCGTTTTGCAATTAAAGCTATTATAACACTTCTTCTAATTGTGATTTTTTATTTTTACGGATGAAAACAGTGATCATTTTTTATTCATTCCTCAAACAAATCAATTGTTTGGCCTTGGTATGCTTAGAGTATTTGTATATTTATTAATATATTACGTGGCCATCACATCTGTATATTAACGCAAAATCTTTTTCATTAAAAGCAACGTACCTGCACATTGAAAAATGATGCTCAGGTGGGAACACTGCACATCAAAAAACGACACCCAGGGGTTTTGACCAAACGTCAATATGTAATGAAAGTTAAAAACCGTTTATGTAAATGTTCTGAAAAAAAACTAATCATGTGAATGATTAGTGAGAATTTAATATATGTAATTGAGTACACAAATATCTAATGCTCTTTAGAATCACTCAACATGCTAATCAAGTATATCTTTCCCCTAATGTTTGCACTGGATGTGTGTATATGTGCTTGGGAAATCATGCTAGAAGGGTTTCTAAACACGCTCCATTAACATAACACTGTGGAGGAAGGGCAGAGGGTGCTGGTTCAGTGGCAATATTATTATCAAATTCAATAAGTAAGCCCTTTCAGACATGAAAATTGTATATAATTATCCTGCCTGTGCAATTACCCATTAGATGTAATTGCAGTGGCACTTGCAACTTGTCTTTAGCATGCAGTGTGCACAAAAAATGCTTTCAGGCTGTAGTAGCTTATGATACTAACAGCTGCAGTCATAGTGAGTGCTTTTCAGGAGATATAAAAAAGATGATGGTTTCACTCTCAACTAATTTTTTAAAGAACTAGGGGGTGTTCTTGTAGCTCTGTTGTTAGCAGCGCAAAGGCTGTGGGTTTGATTCCCCAATTAGCTCTAATTACATGTTGCTTTGGATGGAAGTGTCTGCCAAATGCATAAGTGTAAATGTAAATGTTAAACGCTTATTACAAAAACAAAAATGCCTAAAGTAAAGGGTTTAACATAAAATCCCAAATTAATAGAACTGATTTAACTGAACTAATTCTTAAATAAAAACAAAAAATAGAAGAACAGGCCTTATTTCAGTTTGATGAAAATCAATAAGCTGATGACGAGTAATTGATTTTCTTTCAGAATGCCCGGTCTTTAATTTAAGTACGCAATGAATTTATGATTGTAAATCCTTTAAGATTTCAGTCTAGACCTGAGCTCAATTTTGTGAGTAAATTCAGAACTGAAGCAGGCTGGATTTTTTTTGCTGGTGCATTGCAGCAAAACAGATCAGTGGGGCTGTTTGGGGGAAGTAAGGTACACCCCATTCATTGGAGGTGAATGGGACCTAATGGCACTCCTACACTCTGACTCACCCCATGCAATTTCCCCTTGCATACCTACAATCCCCTTCCCCCCTTCCCTTACTGCCCCGTCTTTGGCACTCTCCCTGTTTCGAAATGTCAACCATGAGGTAAAATAACTGACTGGCTGACTGGATGGTAATTGTATTTCTTAATAATTGATGGGCTGAGTGTTGATGCTGCTGCTGGACTGGAGAAGGGAGAGGGAGCACCTTGCTGGTCTTTCACTGTTCACAGTCTGATTCCTGTAAGACACTGGTCTGAACACCTCACTACATTGTCCGTGATGGTGGTATAATTTTGTCTTTGAAGCATTAAGTGTGAGTGTATTTGCCTGTTTATAGGTCATGATCACATAAACAATGTTTGGATTTCACAACTGTATTTTTTATCAGGTGTGAATGAAACTGATCGGTATATACAACAGCTTGCATGATCGGCTTGAGTACTGTTTGTACAAACACATTGTCAAGCTTTCTGTTCTCACAACAGCCCTAGGAAACACCTGTAACCGTGGCAACGGTAACTAAAGAAATGATAAAAAATGACAGCTTGGCTTTAGTTGCCGTTATTTACCAATCAATCCAGGTGCAAATTTGTAAAATCAGAATTAACCAGCAGCTGCTTTAAATTCTGTGTTTTAATGTGTCAATTTTCCAGTGTGGTCTCATTTACACTGCACAAATTTAACAAACTCACTCCCCAGTTTAGAGAACTGTGTTCCAGTATTCTTTAAAAAGGACCCTTTGTTGGACTCCACCTGTATTATTCATGTAGCTATAACTGATGGTTGCTGTATTAGCATAGCACTGGAACACTAAAGAACTTTTGGACATGTTGGACAAAATGGGTATGGAAACCAAGGTAAGTCAAAATGCTTTATGTTTGACTAGTAAAATGGCATGGTGCTCCACTGAATTCATCGTTCTTGAGAGAAATTACAACTTGAAATATTTCTCTATATATCTTGAAATTATTTCTCTTTGGAATGTAACTTGCATAACTATATGCAAAAAGGAACAAATTGTCTAAGCTTTCTATTGTCTAAATTCAAAGACTTCTGATGACAGTCTCTTTGATAATCATTCATAAAGAGAGACTGGAAATTTAAATGACTTTCCCATTAAATGAATTTATAGCATGATATTTGAATGAGAATTGATCTATGAATTCCCATCTGCAACATTGTCATCAGTTCTGGTAGCTAAATAACTATAGTGATGACATGCAACACATCATGCAGGATTAAATATCACAATAAGGTTCTATGAATAAAGGATGAAGAGGGTAGGAGAGGTAAGCGGAGCCAAAGCAAGCAAGAGAGATGGAGTTGGGACAATAGAGAGTGTCAAATATTCCTCTGGGTCCCCCTAGGTGACCGTGTGACTTCCGGTTGGACAGCTGTTTAATTGCGGAATGACTCAAGCCTCTGGTGATCTGAGGTTGAGTGGCCATCTGTCCAAGCAAACATGGTAAACAACAGGGAAATGCCGGCCACTGTTTGTTTATGTCACATTTCAACCTGACTGCCAGTCCACACTGTTCAGATTGTCAGGCCTTCTTTTTGGCAGCCTTCGGGTTATTTATTTATATATTTTAATAATTCAGTATTTCAAAGGTAAATGCTGTTAGTTAATTATGGCCCAGTTAGTCATTATTTTTTTATTTTTTTTACTACATTTGTCTTATACACCCTCTTGTTTCTCCTGCTCAGGTTTTATGCACCTCCTGTTTAATACATTCTGTGTTGCAGTTACCTAAAAAGTTACCTGCTGATTGGTGTCACCTGCTGGGGAACTGCTTAAAAGCTAAAGGCATACTCGCACTCTCTTTCCCCAGATCCAGATATGCATACTATCCTGTAGTATGCCAAAAACAACACAGTTAGGTAGGTCATAAGAATCAATGATATGGGGTAACCTACAGCCACCAAAACAACTGTCCCCTAATGATTTCTCCTTAAATTAATGAATATGTTTCGATTGACATATGTCATTCTTATGTCTTATTTATTGCTTCCTTTCCTCATCCTATAGGTGTATAAGTTCAACAATTAATTAATCCATCCATCCATTCATCCACCCCTCATTTCATTTACCAATCTGTCAAAATGCTCTATTTTCCAATACTGCTCAGACCTGGTCACTGATCACAGTTGTTACCCAGATTAATATACAGAGGAAAGTAGGCAATTGCACACCTATTAGGAGCAATTGATTGGATGTACTTGCACGGCTGCCAAGAGCACCATACCTCTTTGAGCAACAGAGGGTGAGTAGAGTGGGGGGTCAGAGGTTTAACAGTCGATAATGGGAGCCAGGTCAGCCATTAAAAACCCCTCTGGCCGTCAGCCAGTAGGAATCTGCCTGTTTCCGCTACTGCCCTCCATCACTGTCCCTGTCTGCAAAGCTTTAATGTGCTAATGCACAAACACACAAATGGGTCTCAGGGTGGCACTGAGCGGTTTACCGGATCTAGGAGGTGGGTGGATGTGTACTGGAATACCACAGCAGACTGGGAAAATATGGGATCCAGATTAGTGGAAAAGAGAGTCATAGTCAATATCCGGAAAGGTAAGCTCAACATAACTTTACCATAAGCATCTCATAATCATTTTTACTGAAAAGGAAGTCTTTGGTTTGACAGGATGACAGCATGAGCGGAAAGCCAAAGACTGAGGAAAAAACATGAGGAGGGATGTAATTATGTGGAGTGACGTGAGCTTAACAAAAGCTTTTCAACCGGGGGGAAAGTAGAAGAATATCTAAACAAAACCCAATATTTTTCAATATTTCTAACTATTAACTCATTTCTATATTTCCAATTAGTGTATAGTCCAATTAGTGTAATAATTATTATGCATGTTTTAATGTCCTTAATGTTTAATGTTCTTAATAAACATTATTATAAAGTGTTAATGAGAAAAGCTTTTTTACACTGGTGGTCCCTAGGTCGGTAAAGGTTAAAAACCCGTGAAACAGAGGAGATGGAAGGCTGCGCAAATTGATTAAACAACATCTTGATGAATCTACAAATCTCAGTGCTTAAGTGTTGAACCCATGCTATAACAAATACTACGAGAGCACACTTACTCCAAACGGTCTTAATCTGGTTCAGAACCTCTGTAGTTTCATCTACAGTGATCTCATCTAACAGAGAGAGATTCATCTGCCGCTGCCCTGGCTGTGTTTCAAATAGAGCTGTTACTGCCCCCCTCCATCTCCCCAATTGCATTAGTGCTTAACCAGGCAAACCCTGAGAGGCAGCAGCGATAACCATTACAGACAGTCGACAGGCCCCTGCCTCGACTCTGTTAGTAAACCACACAAGCCGCCTGATAAAACATCCATGACTTCCATCCCCCCACCTCGCCCATGTGATATACAGCGAGCTAAGAAACAGCTTTATTCTGCCGGCCCGTTCTTGTCCTCGCTTGAGTGAGCACAGTAATACGATGGGTAATTTACACCCCAGCCAAACCTGTCATTACCCGAGGGCACTGGTTATGGCTGAGACCGATGTTTTTCCAATTCACCTCCAACCCTGTGACTGTCAGTCTCCTGAGTGGATGGAGTAGTCATGTTGGGCGGGGTGCTGCATAGGAGAGCGGCAGGGGAGCGAAGCTGGGAAGATTCTAGGCTCTGGTGGACAATCTGCTCTGGTGAGCAATTTTCCTCACAGGGGATAATGGGAGTAAAGTGGCAAGAAATGCAGGGGGATTCAAAACTTCAGTGCTATTGTTGTTTAAAGTCTTACCAAATGGTTTCTTAAACGCTTTTCCACTAATACTTGTGGCCCCTCAACATGACACCCTTTCTTCTTCTCCTAGACTTGAGCAAGAATAGTTCACTGAATTCCTTTTTCGCACAGCAGTGAGAAGTGCTAGTAAAAGCGTGTGATCACGCTGCACTATTCAGCACCATTTTATTGAGAGATAAACATACACTGTGTGCACTTTTTACCTGCAATACACTTGCTAAATCTTTTCTCCACCTGCAGTACAGATGGATGTAAATGTGCACTGTGAATCCTGAGGCAAAAGCAGCAGCAGTAGCAGATTTACCCTCATAAACACACACACACACACACAACCCAACACAGCACAGCACAGGTCTTCCTCTGACGTCGCTCTGGGACTCCCTGAGGTCTCGTCCTCCAGAGGTGGGTCCAGGCTGCATGTCTCTCTCTCTCACTGCTTTGCAGAGGAGGTGCAGCAGCCATCAAAACACACAAAAGCATAAGATTAAGCTGTCATTATCAACAACATCTCTGTCTTCTTCAATCAGAGAGTAAAGACTAAGCAATTTATTTAAAACAATGCCACAAAATGATTTATACATAGCAGCTGTGTTCTTTGTTGCATCTTTGTTGCTAGATAGCCCCTCCTCCTTGAGCTTTGAAATTAGATATCCAGCAGAGATATTCTAGTCAATGCTACGTGCTGATGGCAATGTGAAGCTCATCTGGATTGTGGAAACCTGCAAAGAACTGTTTTAGCCCTTTAATTAGAGTGAAAAAGATCTAGCTGAATCATTTAGGTTTAATGTAGACTGAATTTACGAACAAACTTAAGAAATTGACATTGGAGTCAAGTGGATTTTAATTTGGTAAAC
Source organism: Botia almorhae (assembly GCA_036877575.1). NCBI lineage: Eukaryota > Metazoa > Chordata > Actinopteri > Cypriniformes > Botiidae > Botia > Botia almorhae. The sequence continues at coordinate 11,730 of JAZGTJ010000084.1, forward strand.
AGGTATAAATGCATAAAGCATACCGAAAACAAATTCTGTATTTTTAGCAAAAGATGAAAATGTGCCATTTTCAATTGCCTTAGAACCTTACATTTCTGCTTACAATTTTAAGATGTTTCTTTCCTTAATGTATGCATGCATTAATAGCTTAATGTTTCTTTCAAAATTCATAGGTTGTGATGTGCTATGATGCTAAATTCATATTTAGCTCTCAATATAACCCTGTCAAGATTAAGTGCAGCAATAGCTCCAGGATGAACTAGCTTTAATGCTTTCGAATTTACTTTGCAGAGAAAAATAGTATTAGACCAAGATGTATGTGTATATTAATATTTATTAGGATCTCGGGACGTTCTGTTCTGTTTATATGAATATGTCTGAGAGAGGGTTATTGCCTGCAACCCCACATTCAGTTTGTTCTATAAAAGATCATAACAGATATGCAGATTGAGCTGTCTGAGGATTATGCCCAGTGCCTGTCCACAGGAAAAACTGTAAAAACCCCTGTTTTGAGATTTATTTAGCCTGATTTTCTCTTCTTGATATATTTTCTTTTCTTCGTTATCAAAGTTTTAATTGAAAGTCAGTGAAAGGTGGCAGGGCACCCAGCTGAGCTCTCAACATAGCTGTCTTCTCCATAGGGTTTGATCTTCATCCCATGAGGCTACGAGCCCCTGCGTCATTCACAAAAATCATTCAAATAGCTTTGACCTCAAAGCTTCGTCTTCATTCAGAAATCTTTTTATAGCACAGGCTGTGCAGGGGATGGGGTGGATTATGAGAAAGGTTGGCTGGAGGGGGAAAGAGGTGGGTATTAGTTTGTGTGTGTGCTGGGCTGTTTGGGGCAGAGTCAGATTACACGGCACCTGACACAAAATAGACTCATCTGCTTCGCTGCCTCACCTGTCTGTCTCCTCTCCAACACGTCTGTGATTGGTGGAAAGGGAGCCGGTGCTGACGGACTGCTGCTAATGTGTGATCCAGCAGCATGAAGGTTCATTGGCTGACAGTAAAGACGTCACAACACCTTGTTAGAGAGATGCTGCAAACATAACAGCATTGCTGAGGAAACAAGACTCATCACCAAGCGCAACCTTTATTCACAGATACGACACACCCACAAACACTCCACTGCTCAATCTGTATATAAATTCAAATTATGTAGGGCTGTGAAAGCTACTACACCTGATGCATAAAATTGGCTACATGTTAACAGTGAATATAGTCACTATATTTTTTAAAAGCCCACACATATATGGGAACATTCTGCAGAAAAATGGTCAGTCTGTCTTCTAAAATTCCCTGCTCTGAATCTGGTTAGCCTGAAAAGATCTGCAGAAATCAGACACAGCAACTACACAGCACGTAGAATTCAAACTAGCACTCGATCTAAGAAACCTTGTTACCCCAGTGCACACTAGCAGGTAGTAGGGCATTAACTAGGTAAACATGAAAGTCAGAAATGTTGCCAATTGGTTATAACTGGGAAGGGCATATAAATGTATCCGAGTGTTGGCATGAATTCAGAGGATGAAAGCATTTCTGACAAATTCACACAGAGAAGACTGCTGAGAAATTGGTGAGGTGGCACTAATCAGCCCCTGTGTGTTTGTTGGGGGGAGTGCATTGAAACCATTAGTTGTCTCTTACATGGCCACGCTCACTTATGTTGACAGTTTCATATGGCGGACCGATTCTCCGCATAGAGGGTGTAAACACACGCATGCACACACTCGCGCGCACACACACACACGTGCGTCCCAATCCTTCACATCATCTCCTGTGTGAGACCCATCCAGCCGTGACTGCACACAGTCAAATTGGTTTGAGGCGGGAGGGGGATCTGTGCATACAAGCTGTTTATAGTCAAAAGAGTGATGGTGAGTAAAATCACAGGAGAGATAACAGTGTGAGTTGTACCCTTGATAACCAAGGTGATAAAAGTACACAAGAGGGTTTTCAATTAGCGTATTTTGCATTTAAATTGGTTCAGCTCATTGATTAGCAGGTATGCTAGTTTAAATTTCACATTTCACAAATAGGTATATAATATGTATATATGAGGTAAAAACTTTATAGTTATTGCCTTTTGTAAGCTATTTATGTAGTCAGTTACTTTAATATTCTAAAAATACAATAATTTTTACAGCTGTGAACTTTTTATACCCTTAAAGGCCTTGAAATGATAGTGAGCAAATCCAGAACATGTTTTAAGTTTTTTTAAGTTTATTACATGACTCTCTCTCTGTAACAGTTCATGGGTTCACAGACTCAATTCTGACTTCTGTGTGTGTGTGTTGTGAGAGTGGGCGTGACTGTGATTGTTAGTTTGATTCACGCCAGCTGTAGCTCGTTATAAGCTCAGCTATTTAACACCTGTTTTCTCGTTTTGGTTGTTCGTCCTGGAATCCTGTGTTCATGTTTCTTCAATCGCCTGGATTTACTCGTTGATACTCTGCTGCACATTCGCGTCCCTGTGCTACCAGGAGAGACTGGTTACTTACCTGTATTCACGTGTTGTTTGTCTTCATTTGGATTATATTCATTAAACTGGTATTTTTGCGCACTTGCAATCTGATTCCTTAATAATGGTGGATGTGGACTTTTACTTTCCTACCTTTATCAAGGTGACTCCACCTCCACAAATAGCCCATCCCCTGCTGCCAAAACCTTTTCCAATGTCTGAGGTAGCTTTCAGATAATGGATAAAAGGCTCTAATTATAAATAATTAGAAGGCGTGTGAGTGTATATCTCATTAACTGTCCTGTATTTCTTTCGACTTTATATACTTTTTATAAGTACACGATGAAAAAGACAGCATGTGGCTGCGTGGGGAAAAATTGTATTGTTTTTTCCAGAATCCTTATTCACAACATCTACAGAATTATACTTCATTATTTTTTGGGCAAAACTCAAACTCATACAGTAGTTCAATACAGCTGAAGTTCAGTATTCTAGCTGATGTTACTGTTAGTAGCTGTAAGTTTGAAGGGTAAACAACTATTAGTGTATTTCCTGATTTCCTCTACTGCACTCAGACACTGATGGATGCTTTTGAGATCTTAAAGTTTTCTGAACTGCTACACGATCATGCAACTGCATCAGCACTGCTAACGCAAAGCACAGCCAAAAGGGTCAGCTTGAAATAAACTCTTATCAGAGCCAAGAAATCCTTTCCTGCACTCTTTCTCAGTACGAGCTCAATCACAACTTAAGAAACTGCTTGCTTTTCAAAAAACTGGCTAATGTGTGTGGCTGTGGTGTGATACCACTCTTGTGCATTGTATTAATAGGTGACATGAAATTGATGCTGCTCGGCTTCTCACTTTAAGCACAAAGGCAGAACCCTACTTTTGTACCGCCAAATTTTACCATTTACACTTACATTTATGTTTCCAGCACTGCACAACTTCATAGCTGAGAGTAAAGAACACAAGTTTCCTTTTGTAACAGCTTTATAAGTTGGTGAAAAATAAGAATTAATTTCAAAGTGCCGTCTTCAATCTCACTCTCCCGATAATCACATGACATCTTTCCAACTCTCTCATCTCACAGCAGGATCAAGGCTTCACAGTTGACATATTAGCATGCAGGCAGCTTGTGAGTGTTGCTGTGACGTCAGCAGCAGGCGAGAAGGAGGAACAAGAGTCCGAGGGAGAGCAGAAAGTCTTCGGCTGATCGCACCATTATTAGAACAGCAAACACGCTTAAACACCATTAAGTTCAATGTTACATGTGCTGTTTAGTTTCCACGGTAACGACAGAGCGGTGTATATTTAGAGCCAACAGAATAAAATCGTGAAGGCGAGCTAGAGATGGAAAAAATTTGGGGAGGAGTGAGAAGCACATGCAATTAATAAAATAAAATTACTTTTTGACTTTTCTAGTCACTAAGTATTTAAAGTGATTTAAAGTTCAGACTGATTCAAGCCAGGCTGAACAATACAAACTTATTCAGATTGACCTTTTTATTTTCTTAAAAATAAAGTTTTTCTTTTGTAACAGCCCTTTAAATGAAGGATTATAAGGAAGCCACAAGAGAACAGCTTTAGTTCTGCTTTAGCTGAATTCTGCTTTAGTTTTGTTTGTGAGTTTGTTTTGGGTTTTTAAATCCTGACCAGCTGGAGGCAGCACTGGCTGTAGTCTATGCATCTTAAATTCTCAACATGCTACTTTACTGTAAAGACATTACTGTTCCTGGCAACAGTTTCAAAATATCAACTGGAAATCATTTTCTGGGAAAATAGTCGCTATGAATCATTAATTTAAACAAATGATATGTGATTTCTACAGTAGCTGTAACATTTAGCACAGAATCGCAGAAAAAATTCCTTTGGCTCATTTTGTATATAACCGCTTATTTCAGTTTATTGCACTAATCTGGTGTTTCCAAATCTGTAAATGGAAACAAGAAATAAAGAATGTAAATTATTATTGTTAGCAATATTATTTTTACATATTCTTTGTGATGTTCAATTACATGTTATTGTTCATGTCTTTAACATTTGTATCATTTGATTTGTGAAATGCTTTTTTGCATATTTATTTCATGAGAGCTGATTGATTAAAACAGTTTATTCAATCTTTTTCAGGGCTCAGTAGCTACATACATTGTCATTCAGAGTGAACAGATATAAAGAGGTGTTAAAATCAGAGGCTGTGAGCTCAGAGAAAATATTTTGATCCTGTTCCACACTTCTAGTGAGGTGTTTGGATGTTTGAGTAAGATCTGAAGCAACTCAGGGGCCGGAGTACAGTACACAAGGCACTCGGTATTACCATGGCAGCTGAATCCCACCCAAGTCCTGCAGGTGTGTGACTCACCCCCACTAGCTCAACAAAGGGAGAGAGGCCACCGCATAGAGACGCAATCTCTTCGTTTCTTTTTCTCTCTCTCTATGTCACATGCTGCATTGCCGACTTGCATACAGGCTCTACACCCAATATGTTTTAATGTAGCTTTGCAAGCAAATCTATACTTTTTTAAACTTTTTAAAAACATTTAATTTAATATGAAATGTTGCTCTTTCTTGACTTGGCCTATTGTTCGGCTGATGAGGAGGGAGAGTGTGTTATGACCCAGTACTCACTTATTCTAGCTGTTAATAGAAACTTCACAGGAAGCGACTGGGCTTTAGCACTATAATCATGAATGCAGCAAAAATGAGTTGGGAAGAGGTGAGAGTTGGATAAAAATCATGTGTGAAGTGATCCTGAATCTGGCTATGAGCTGCACTAGCAGGCCAGTAATGTGGTAAAGTCTATTTATTGGTGTAATTGGGAGGCAGTGGCTCAGCAGGTAAGAGATGGACTCAACCTTGAACACCCCCAGGTACAGTACACATGCAAACCGTTCAAGCATATAGTTTCACTTAAACTCTTTCCGGAGTGTTTGAATGTGGCTTACTTTAGAAATTAATAATATACTGTACATAAGATAAAGATTCATTTTATATAAATAAATAAATTAACTTTAGAATTTAATTTTTATTTAGAATTCATTCTTAATAAACTTTATTTAGAATTCATTCTCACATTCCCTCATTTATCACAAACAAATCCTGACGTCTTATTTTGTACAATTTCAAAATGACTAAAGCACAGATTTGTGGGTGTAACATACACAAAGAAAAGTTTCCAGTGCTCTTTTAGTAAAAAGAGTTTTAGATCAGTCTCAGATATAACACTGGCTGAACTGAAAACATTGTTCTCTATCGTCTCATGGCTATTCTGAGTTTAGCTGATCGTGCTCTCGGGTTCTCCTGCACCTCTTCTTCACATGGCTTCATCACCTTCTTTAGAGGGCTAACCCAATATGTGCTCTCTTGTCCCCTCTCCTCTTCTTCAGTCTCTTCCTCCTCCTCCTCATGCTCCTCTTCCTTTGCTCCACGACGGGCTTTGGCTCGCTGCCGAATGCTGCGACAGGGAGGCGCAGCCAGGTCTTCTCCTCGAAGGAAGCGCTTGGTCAGCCGGTCCTCCAAGGAGTGGAAAGTGAGGACACAGAGTCGGCCCTTGGGCCGGAGGAGAGTCTGTGCCACACGCAGGCCAGCGTGCAGCTCGTTCAGCTCATCATTCACAAATATTCGTAAGGCCTGGAAGGTTTTGGTGGCCACATGTGATGGTCTCTGCAGTCGGTCACGGCGAGCATACAGTGCACTGGCTGGAAATGCTCCTATAGTATGAGGCAGAAGAAAACTTGTATCACAGCTTTTTCATTTATCATCACATCAATGTCAAACGCCAAACCCATATATTCAGAAAAATGTTATACAGAGCATGTGTGTCAATGTGATTATAAATAAGTCTTTGAGGTGACAGGCATAGGGCGCTGCACCCCTGCTGGTGATTGGGACAAAACCAACACGATTAGTGGCGAGTGAAAGCCTTTATATAGTAATGTGTACATCTCATTCATATTAACAGCTCTTTCTGTGTTATTCTTTTTGAGAAGATTTATATTCACATGCACCCTAAGGTTTAGTTTTGTCAGGTGTTACTCCTACTGAATGACATAAAGACTGATTACTCTGTCTGATAACTGTTTTTCCTACTTCAAATGTATAAAGGGGCATAAACAGATAAGACAAACAAACAAACAAAAAGACAAACACACTGAAAAAGCTGGGGACACACAGGGGCTTATTCCAGATCAGGGTGTGATGACACAGTGGTTTTGAAAATAAACAGGCTGTTCTACAAAGCTCCCAAAGCTCATGGTGAGTTTGGTCCATGCTGTATATTGTGCTGAGATGAACTGGCTCAGTCTAAGCAAGAGGACAACATGCAGAGCTTAAAATTACAGATAAATTAATAATTATACATAAAGCCTGCTCATGTTATACAGTAGCAGTATTACAAGAGCAAACTTACATTCAGTAACCTAGTTAAAAGAATATTCTGGATTCCAAAAAAAATGTTGACAGTTTTGTGTTGTCAAATAAAAATGTTGACTCTTTTCCTCAGTTTGTAAAAATAAAAAAAAGATCTTCTGTATAGAAATGCTTGTGATTTCAGCTGTGAGGTTGTTGAAATCATTCATCTAGCAACTGTACTAAGCAGATGCATTTCTGGTTATGTGCTAAGAAACATAATTCCTGTAGGGGGATTTTTATTTGTGTAAACAGCCCCTTTTAGGTATCATGCAAAAGTTTTGGGATTTACCAACTTTATAAGACATCCTATAAAAGTAACAGACAAGTGATTTAAATACACAAGTCTCATTTTAACAGGTAAAGTCTTGTGACTGTATTTATTAATGTTTATAATAGCGCAATACCTGCCCCACAATTTCTATTGTAAATTCAATAATACAACAAACAAACTGTGCTTGCTTTTACAAATTGACGGAGGACTAAAAATTATTTTAAGTGGTTACTAAGCATAGTGCAGGTTGTGGACAAAGCATTTGCATTGTCGCTAACAATTAAAATCATACAATTAACATTCTAATTTTAACCACAAATGTTATATTCACTTGTGTCCCATATTTTACACATTTTTTACCATTTTGCAAACTTTTCTAAAAAAACTAAATCTGAAAATGTAAGGATTTGTATTTTAATTCTTTGTGTGTTAATTCTATGTTGTCATGCAGCCATGTTTCAGTAATGATGTAAACGCAGCAATGCCTCAGTTCACACTGTGTTGTCATGTGAACCCTGAGAGTCTGCTATTGTCCAGAAAGGACACATTAGATATCCATAATATTAAGGTTAATAGTTTTGAATTGCTGCCACAGCATTAATAAAAACTCATTAAGAAACAAATGAAACCATACACAAATAAAAACAACTAAAATAATTAAGCTAAACAGAACTAATTCAATGCCACTCATAGTATCCATAAAGCAATTCTCATGGCTGAACATACTAATGTTAAAGGTATAGATAAATCAACAAATATTTGTGTGTTCCTCACGCAGTTATTTTATGACTTGGAATATTGTACATCATACATTACAGCGTCATGAGCTTGACTAAAGAATTTTATTTTTTATTCTTGACTTTTAAAGATATTTCAAGAAAAATGTAGCTGCTGATGATGAATAAGTACAGGAGATGGAGAGAGACAGAGTACACAGAGCTAAAGAAAAAGAAAAAGAAAAAGAGAGGTGTTGCATCTCTCATGTCTTACACTTGGAGAAGAGAGACACTGGCCAATCAATAAGACCACATGCCTCTGCCCAACAACCCCCCCATCTTCTTTTAAAACCAGAACATGAAGAACAGGGAAATATGAAAGAAAAACAGAAAAATGAAAAGGAATCAAACGTAAGATAGATATAATAGACAGACAGAATAGATAAACAGAATAAATAGATATAAATAGACAGAAAAAGATGTTTAAAAGAAGGCCAGTTTGTGGTGAGAAAAAAAAACGTAAAAAACATAAGGAAAAAAGCTTGTTCCCGTGAAACATAAGCTAATAATGCAAACAAATAAGACCACCAATAAAATCAAGCATGGGTTAAGCAGGCTGAAAACAATAATAATACAATTTTGTTTATGTACAGCAGCAATACAGAAAATGAAAATGTCGTCATTTTTAAAAGGAAGCATCAAATAATCAAATTTATTCTAAGAATAACAGCCTAACAGATACTATGTGAATAAATACACCAATGGGTTTGTTTCTGTTATCTTCTCTGTGTTCTCATCTCATTCCAAGCAGCAATCACTATTGATTCTCCATAATTGGCCTTGAATGCTGATGGGTGTGACAATGAGTGCAGCCTGGGCCTAATTACCTCTACATTTAAAATGAACTCACTTTGTTAAAGACAATGTTTACATAGAAGTCTAATGGCCTGTACATTGTAAGCAGTCAGTGATTTCTGTCAAATTTCACTTAAAAAAATTAGACCATTTATTCTGCCAACCTTAAATTAAAGGAAAAAAAAACTTTAAGCAGCTTTGAACCATAAAATAATAGATTGTTCTACGTATTGTTACTGGCACAATATATCTGTGTCCTAATAAGCAGAGTGTATGTAAATGAATGTAAATGGTTGTCAGTCTTTTATGAAGGGAAGGATTGGAGGGTAACACCCAGCTGCTCATGGATCTGATAATTGGCAGTATGTCTTTATTTGGGTCAGACTAATTACTGCATGACACCCGTCTGTAATGAAGGGAGGGATTGCTCTTGAATGAGTCTCTGCACAAGCACATTTTAGGCTGAATAGCGTGCTAATTCTTTGTCTGACCATGAACTGAATTACAGATTTCCTCTCTATTAATCACAGGCTCATACTGCTTTTAGGAAAGGTACTGGGGCAGATATATTGTCCAAGGCTGTTAGTCTCAATGTCTTTTGACCCTCTGATTTAGTACATCTAGAATTGAGACCATCTGTAGTATCATTTTCTTTTACTGAAATTGACATTTTCAAAATAACCACCAAATATAACAAGCTGAAGACAAAGCATTTATTTGTTTTCTTTTCTACAAGCAATACAAATTATTCTACTTCACAGTTATATGTATTCATTCACAACCCTTTTAAGACATGAATTTTTAACATGTGTCTGAAAAGCAAGGTTTTTCTATTCAATAATACAGCCTCACTCATCAAGATAAAAAAACAAAGGCTGAGAAAGAAAATGAATAGTTTGAGACACTTCTCCAGAATTAAAACAATATACAATTTTTAACTTACAGTTACCATATCACTTTAGGTTGCCCTGTGCAGACATGATAATGTTAGCATTTGCACTTCCACATAGTGGCGCCGCTAAGGGGGGGAAAGTTAGGACAATTCTAAGGGCCCATGCCCTTTAGGGGCCCCCAGAGATCTGCTTTATTAGTAATAACACTACTAGGGTGGCCCAACCTCATATTTTGTCACAGGGCCCAAAATTGCTAGCTGCGCCCCTGCTTCCACATGAAATCCACTGTGATCAAACTCTCCTAAAGATGACCTGATTAAGACAGATAGGTACTTCATTCATTTGACATGACGAGTTTGAAAATGACGTGAGACGGGGGAGTGACTCAGTACATGGGTTATTGCTTTAATTTATTCCTTGTTTGTCATGGAACTGTTATGGTTGAAGGGTAAATGTCTTTTGTAAAAAAGACTCAATCCTGTATGCGCTATGACAACACAATGATGACTCATCTCCAACAAATATGTCTCGCGGACACTTACATATTTCTCCTTGCTTACCTCTGGGAAAGAAAACAGCAATAAGAGAAACAGAGAGACAGAGCTAAAATTAAAGCTTTCCATCTTCTTGTTTACCCTAAAGAGTTAACTAAAATTTGCAAAACATTTTCCAATCTATGCTGATAACATCACATTTCCAGGAAGAAAGGTGATAAAGGGCTCTATATTACTCTAAAGTGCCAATTTATGCTGTTTTCTTTGAAAGCTCAGGAAAGGCCATTACAAGCACCTTGTGTATGGGTGAGGCTGGCAGTATCTGTTATGCACAAGAGTTTCAATAAGTAATACTTCCTTATTACCTAGTAAATCCCCTTTATAAAAGCAACAAGCCGCATAGGGACACAGAGCATCACAAATGTTATTTAAAGCTGAAAGGGCAATGCTGCTATTGGCTGGTGAGGAGGTCTTAACAGGATAAAGGTTTTACATTGTGTTGACAGCCCACAAAAATTACTTAAGTAAAATAAGCAGCTGTCGGAAAATTAATGAGAAAAACCTCACACAAATTACTGGTTTATAATCTGGACTCGTAATACTAAGGTTTTAGGTTCAAACTTGACCTTGAGGCATTTTTATATGAGAGCTTCTCATGTTCAACATCTGACTAACTATGAGGTTTGTTTTGTTTGATGTTTTAGTGGTGTTGAAGCTGTTTTACTGACTCAGGTCACCAGCAATGTACCACACTTTAAAAAAAGGGCATCTGGGGTCATTTTGTTTGAATTGCAGAATGTTTTTTGGTAGACGTAAAATCTTGTCTTGCAGTTAACAACAACTGATTATGCAGATTTCATGGGACTGTTGAATATTCTTAAATGTAAATTTATTTTTTAAAATAAGAGAGTACATGAGTATGTTAAACAATGAAATATTAAAAATCTGGAAAAAACTCTTAATTAAGCAGATAAATAATGGGTTCACTAAACATATTGATCAGGGTTGTGTTACTATATTATTATTATATATATTATTATATACATGATATATTATTATAATAATGAAAATGATAATAATACAGAGAAGGCAAAGAAAAAATGTTCTCCATTTTTTTGAGGCTTTATTCTAATAACGATGATAAAAAATGAACTAGCAATAAACTTCCTCACATTCAATACATTTCTTACTAGATGCTTGCTAAATTTAATTTTTATGAAATTAAGCAAATACAAAATTAAAAATACATAGTGGGCTAAAAAAGTAGCTAAAAACTTGTATTTAGCATTTTTCTTTTAATTTAATATAAATAGTATTATCAGCATAAAAAATTATGTGAAATGTTATTGGTCAGTGCCACCAATTGAGTTTATTCCTAAATGTTTCCTCATTATTTTTCAAACTTTCAGTTTATTTCTAGGTTTAACAATTTTGAATGTGGGCTCACACTTTTGGACCCCACTGCATTCTTATCCAAAACAAAGAAATGATTTTGCTATTTTATGAGCTTGTGGAAAACACTAACCAGTCTCTCTGTGAAAACCTTTCTATGACACGTTGAGACTCATTGTGATTTTGTTTCTCATATTTTCATCTTGTTTGGCTGAGTGTCAGAAATGCCGCTGTATGGCGTTCTGGAGCTGAATGAGACACTAAATCCCAGGTTACACAAAGAGGACAATTGACTGCTTTCGATAAAAATGTTTCACTAAACACTAATTAAATAGCTGGATGCTAAGCTCCACCAGGAAGCAATCCCTCCACTCCTTAAAGAGGACATTTTTTAATCTGCATCCTGAATGCAACGGAGAGATTCTCACACACATCACACTAAAGCTTCCTCAACAGAAATTAAGCTCAAATCGAAACTCAGCTTTGTTTAAAACGATCAGTAAGCAAACCAATTAATCATCCAGGAAAAGAAAGTTCCTGACTACAGTAATTTCAGGAAGAGTCACTCACTGTTTTAGCAAAGCAAAGATTGTGTAAACTGTAGTACAACACTGCCAGATAAAGTTAGAGTGGTATGGTGGTGACAGAACTCCAACTAACAGGAGCAAAGTCTCTAAGGACTGCTTTAATTCCAAAACTGTGATGTGGGCCTTAGGAAACTCGGAAGGAGAAACTAAAAGATCAATTTTCATCAGAGCTCCAACAAGTCTGCACTTCAACCAGTAATCAATAACGCGCTGATTAGTGTCTCTTAGAGTGATATTAAAGCATGACCAGCAGCTTTAGCAACTGTTTAACCATGCTGTCAAAACCTGTGAATCTGATTTAGATTCCAAATGAATCTAAACGCTAAAGCTGGATTGATGGGTTGACAGTGTTTTGAGAGGTTGGAGTGGCTGGCTTGGGTCAGTAAGGGTGTGTTACTGGCCTTAAGCCAGTTTTGTGCTGATGCTCATTATGATTCAAACTGGTCTGATATCCAGAAAGCTGATCTGTGCTTTGGGACTAAAGAACACTTTCCTTGGGGAATCTGGATAATCTTCTGTCACGGCAGCTGGGTTCATACTGATGAGAATATTAGACTGGTGTGACCTCCGCTTTTCTCTAATGTGTTTCATTAAACAGTACTAGCAATAGACCCTGGTTGGGGATTCCCTGTTTTATCATGGATCAAGAACCCCAACCAGTGCAGGTCTTCAGGGTGTAGCTGAAAGCCAAGAAATAAATGACGCCAAACATAGCAAACATCTTAATAAAGTGCACTGTGGCCATCATGATGAGGGGAAAAACAGAAAATACAATACAGCTGAGATCTATCTTCTGAAAAACAGAGAGAAAATAAACATAGGTGTAGGGGTAGAGATCGGTCCACCCCCTAAAGCAAGGGCAGAAAGGCATTGTGGGGCTTGAGTTACTCACATAAGGAAACAAAGGGCTCATAAGAGAAAGAACTCCCCAGATACCTATTGTTATGGTGTCTAAACCCCTCCCTGTTCCCCATCATCACTACCAATAAATACACATGTATACAAATCCGCACATATCATCTTTCCTCCTGCTCCATCAATCGCTTCCCCTGGCAACGGTGATGCCGGCAGCCCACCGCTGACCCCCAGGGACCCTCGAGAGTCAGAACCTTCCAGATTGATTGGAATAAACATTGTTGTTGACTCGCTCTACTCTTCAAAGAAGATCAAACAACTGCCCTTAGTCACACCTGTTCTCCCGGCGTGACGCATGTGCTTGCCTCGTGCTACCGTCATCTGAACCGACTCTCTCTGTTTCTCTCCCTCTCTCTGTCTCATCAGCAGCGTTGGGCTATGGTAACAGCAGTGGCAAAAATAAGCAGCCGATAAATATAATATCAAAAACCGTCGAGCTGCCGCAATGTGGTGCGTGCGTGACGCGTGTTTGGAGAAGCGTGTTGGAGGGGGTGCAGAGAAGGGCACGGAAAGGGAGGGAGCTGTGGATGGCGGGGAGTGTGAGAAACAAATCAAAGGATATGGGGGGTGCGTGGAGGGGTCTGGGGGTGGAGAGGATGGCAGTGTGAGTCTAAATACGAATTAAGGGGATAAAACACATGGAACCCCACCTGCAGCTTTTGGCTATTACTCGCCCTCTCGTTTTCCTTTCCTCGCTTCGTTTTTATTAATAAGAGTGTTGTCAAATGCAAAGAATATGTTGCTGATGGATACTCAGACAGCTGAGTGGGGGGAAAAAGGACAGCAGAGATTTCGGATTTTAAACAGTATCTTTCCTTCTATTTTTTTTCCCAGGACAAATAGGTCCCGTAGGGAGACTTTGCATTAATATCTCTCTCGCTCTCTCTTTTTTGTCTCCCTCTGGTGAGGGAGATGGTGTAGGGAATTAATGAGGGGGGGTACCTGCTACGATGCTAGCCAGTTGCAGGGTCCGACCGATGGGGTAGACGCTGCGTGCCTGTGCGATGGACGTCGCAATTTTCCTGGTGTGCCGCTCCTCCCCATACGCGGCCAGCAAGGACGCAAGCGCCTGTTGATCTAAGGCGTTGACCACGTCAGCCGCGCAGGGCATGTCGGGGTACCTACGCACAAAGAGGAGCCCAATTAAGCAGCTTGACGTCACAGGTTCCTGGCTGACAGAAGCCAAGCCTGACAGCTCTAAGACACCAGCGAAACCCCTCCCACCTTCCCACTCTGGGAGATGTGGGTTTGAGATCTATAAAAAGAGAGAGAGTGTGTGTGTACATGAGACAGAACAGGAGGGAGAAACGCTTAGTGACAAATATATCTGCATTTATCTTGCTTTTGGAAAACATTTATGTGTGCTCTTGGAGAGAGGCAGGATCAATAACACAAATAAAGTTACACACCTATAAAGCCTAATCTCTTTTTGGTAAATATATTAACCTGCTAATATCAATAAAACTTAACATTTAATGTAATATTAAATATTAATAAGCACTAGCTCATTCAGTCGGCAGCTTTTCAATATCCTCGCGCACGGTCGATTATATTGATTCCTAAATTCTCTAAACATCATGATTCACATTCAGAAGCAATTATTTCCTGATATTTGGGCTTGATACCTTGATGTACCCTTTGCATCCCTTTGCCTCTGGACTGCCCCATTAGAGAAACATTAAGAAAAAATAAATACTTAAGACTTTCTGAGGACCTAAATGGCACAGGTAATGCAGAAATTCTTCTAAAACACAAGTTAGAATGTGTGATAACAGTTTAAGTACTTTATCACCTGGAGCTGCAATCAAAGAATTAATCAGTATATTTAGATCTTCTAAGAAATCTATTGAATTAATGAGTTATAAGTTCCTAAGAAAGGAACGCATACTATTAAGAAAATGTATGTTAAACATGTCCTCCCAACTAATACTGATAAATGAGAAAAAAATGAATGATTACTCTTCAAACTAGTTTTTTAATTTATGTGGGCACAACTAAGAGCACAGAATGAGTAACTCAAACAGAGACATGCTGATTAATGCAAATATGTTCTGTTCTTCTTGAAGGCCAGCTAGAGTTGGCTGACTGCGTCATGTTGTCGTAAAGTTGAATCCTTGCATTGGTTTTAGTGACAGAAGGATAAAGTGTTTTCTGTGGGCTGGACCTGGACCGACCTGCTCTACATCTTGCCCTATGTCTTTTTCCTTTGGGTCTCTCTCACTCTTTCTCTTTCTTCAAACATTTCATCTCGCCCCCAGAAAAAGTTCACAGTCAGTTATGGTGGGCGGGATTTCCACCTCATTATCACATTGAAAACTTTAACAAAACTTCCTAATAAGATCCTCTCACTCTTTAAATGAGAGGGAAACCGATTTGTAAGAGAGGAGTAATAGATTTACAGATGATAACCATGACAAAACACCATGCCACTGTGACTGCTTATGTGTGGTTTCCACATCATACTACTCTATCACAGATTATAATACAAGAAGAACTGGCTTTAAAATGTTTGCCAGGTCTATTTCATATACAGTAAAGTCCAATGACTGCATTAATGGTGTTCCAAAAGAACGTTTATGAGGAGCATGTTTATCTAAGAAAGAGTGGGGATATATAACTGCTACCTACCCATTACTATTTAATATTAACTTATAGTAAGAACTGTTTCTAGCAGTACATGGAGTAAAAGCCCTCTATCAGAGACAGCAAGCCAAAAGCTACTGCCTTTTTTAGTAAAAGATTATATTAAAATGCAACAGAAGTAGTCCAAAAAATGTTAGAAGCCAATTATGATATTAACATAATGCAAAATGGGTCCAGGACTTTGTGACTGACACAACATCCTAATAACTATAACCTGAACTTTATTTCCCCTGAAAAATGTAAACTGAGAGGGGCCCTGTGTCAAACCTGGCCCAAATGTACTGGCCCTCAACTGCATTGGCCCTTTGTTTCATCTGGCCCTCTGACTGTCCCCTACCAAAATTCGTACATCCATTCAGCCACCATCTTACAGCTAACATGATATAACATCCCACAAAGCCTGTCTATGAATCATTTGGCTCTGCAGTGCTTAGTCATCTTCATATTGTATTAAGCAGTAATTAGGTTATGTCTTACACCTGTTCAGAATTAGTTCTGAACAGCTATAATAAAGAGGCGTGGAGACTCTGTAGATGCAATCAATAATGTGGCTACACATAGAGTGAGCCAAGAATAATAACCGTGGTCACCAGTGTATATCGAGAGTGAATCAGAAATTACTAATAGCAAAAATTATGCTTGGAATAATACAGACAACAAGACTTTTTTTGGAATGATGTGAGTTGAGGTAATAATCAAACCTGTCTCCATCCATCCTCATGTCTAGGGGCCCATCCTTACTCAGGGAGAAACCTCTTTCAGCTGAGTCCATCTGCATGGACGAGCAACCGGCATCCAGAAGGACAGCGTCCACACCTCCTGGGCCTAAACCCAACGCTGGGAGCAAGTTATTCAGCTCACTGAACCTTCCTAGCACTGGCTTCACCTGGCCCCTGAACAGCAGAAAGAACAGAATAATAAACACTATGAAGAAAAACATATAAAACTGTGTTGGTACTATGGCTTAGTTATGTATTACATGGTACTTTAATTTACACCATGGTATTTGCATGGTACTTTAGGCTAGCATGGTATTACCATAATACATGTGTAAAATGCCATGGTAGTTCCATGGTAGGATGTCCAAATAAAGAGTGGGAGGCATAAACAACAAACCTAAGTGACCTTTCCTCTATCTGTTACTTTAATCATTAGTTACAAACTGGAATAATAACATGTTTTTGTTTAAAATAATAGTATCTTTTCCTTTTCCTTTTTTAAATTCCCTCAATGGGCCAAGCTTACGAACTCCAAATCGACAATATTGACATTTAAATGTGGGCAGTTATGTGTTAATCATCTGATGTTTTGATTGATCCCTAAAAAACATTTTCATGGTCCAATTTAAGCTAAATAAGAATGTAAAAGTGTAGAAAATGCTTCACTGTTTGGAGTTTGTATGGGGGAATTTCTAGTTGCCACACAAATCCAAGATTCATATTTTGCAGAGCTGAACCAACTGTGGCAGGTGTTCTACTTCTGTGGGGCTGGTTACCTAGACACTAAGTTCCTAGTGGGTGTCCAAAGACTACTGCAGCTCATAAGCTGTACAGGGAGGGAAAGGGAAAGGGAGAGATAGACCAAATAATGTGTGTCCCACAGGGAAGGTAACAAAGTATAATTTATCACCTTGGAGACCAGAAAATGGGGATTGTGTGAGAGAGAACACTGTCGTAGCTTAAACTTAATTGAAAAACAGACACAAACCGACAAATGCATTAGAAAAATGCATGATGCAAAGGCTTCACAGTTATATCATGAGGCATGTTAACACGTCACCACACAAGCAGTATGTAGGGGAGTATGAATGTTGGAGTATGTGTGTGACAAGGGCTTTATTTGACTTGAAGTGGAGGTGTCAGTTTGACGTGAGTATTGACGATGCTTCTTTTTAATGCTCATCAGATGATCATCAGATGGACTCGTGGGTGTCTGTGCGCAACTGTCTAGTTTTCCTTCTTTTTCATTAGTGCTTTAATCCTCTTACTTTCTTTATCTGAAAGGACTTCACAGATATGACTAACAAAGACATCCATTTACTGTGTCTCCTAACCACACACATTACAGTAAGAAAAACACCAGTGTTCAAACCACAATCAGCATACAATCAAGATGAAGCTGATCTTTCCTAAAAGACACACATACGCATTCTGGCATCATCTCTATCTCTCTTTCTCTCTGTATCTCAGATACTGAGGATCTATTCATTTTTCATGTGACCTTTAGACAGCCTGTGACTGGAGGACAGCCCAGGTAGACAATTATAAATCAGACAGTAGAGGAGCAAATGAGGTGCATGAACAACAGGGGTTCCGTGCGGAGGCAGAGGTGTTAATTTGGCCACGTTCATGGTAACACAGACCAGCTCACTGCGGTCACGCTAAATACGCAGATTCCGCTTCTCGACTCCAGCTCAGTTCCTTACTGATGAAACAGAGAACACAGAAGACAGGAGGGGAGCAATCACCTCCTCCATTTTCTCCACCTCCAAGGTTATCAAAGGTTCTTTTCCTCACCCACTCATGTGGCCGACCGAGGGTTTTACCCATAGGGCCCTGGGGTGCCTGTGTCCGCACACCCACACCTAGCAGAAAGATCAAGGGTGAGGGAGCTGCTCAGCTCTCGCCCCCGCTGCAAGGGCTTCCCTCAGTTCTCTGCACATTGAAAGGGGCTTTCTATCTCTCTCTCGCTCTTTCCCTCCTCCTCATTCGCTCAGTACCCTCATTAATTTGTTGGAAAATCTATAGCGAGGCATTCTCTTGCCCACCCACACAAACACATACACTCCGCAAGAGCGGTAAGCCCCCATTCCACCCGCCCTGTCTATGGATTGGTGAGTTTGAAGGAAGACAGGGAGAGCCTCTGACGAGCAGAATCATGCCTCTGCCATTGCAGCTTGTGTCGAAACACAGTCAGTTTAGGCCCTCAAAGGGGCAGGACTTCTCTGTAGCAGTTTTTTATGACAATATCATCATAAGCCTCACTATCCAATTGAAGCAAGTTTCTATATTTGTATCTAGACAAATCTTTGCACACCTTATTGGGACTTTCTGCCAAAAGATCTTTGTGTGATAATTATTAAAATAAACCTGACTAACATTTGCTACAAGCCACAAACATACCAAGCAATGTGATCCAGAGCAAAAACAAGTACAACTATTCTGACCACTCAAGCTAATTAGGAATCACAGCAAGATTGTGACATGAAATATACAAAACACATTTCAGAGATTCATTTCTAGCCAGAAAATTTATTGTCTGAATACATAAACCAGCAGTGGGTGCCTCTGCAACCTAGATTTTCATTACTGAATGTTCACAACATACTCAAGATGTACACTTTTTCATAAGAGGGCTTGGGTTGGATGAAAGATTGCTAGATTTTGCTGACTATTACACTTAGCTTGGTGCTGGCATGCACAACATACTTTATTATAAATTATAGATAAAAACAAGATGTATGCTTTTGTTTTCAAGGGCGTTCAAAAGGGGAAAAACAAATGAAACTAATTCTATGAATAAAGGTGAGCCAGTCAACATTGTTTTATGACTTGTTCATTTTACATGGAGAACGAAAATGCAAAGCATGACCTGACACTGAGTGATCAATAACTGAGCAAGACCACTGATTAAATTCTGAACAGTAGTCAGGGGCCCAGACGCTAGCGCCCCCCCCCCAAACCCCTTTTAAATTTAAGCTCAAGATGTTCAAACCTATATAAGTACTAAGTGCAAAAACCACTATTGCAAAGTATAACAACAAATGTAACAATACAACAATACACTATTAAAATATAACAACAAATGTAACAATACATGGAAACACTGGTAAACAATACAACACAATACAACATGGCAGTGTAAGATAACACACAGCAGTCTATCAGATATAACTATTAAACACAGTTGAGCACAGCTAAACACTGATAAACACTGATCTTTGTCCAGTTTTATTAAGACTCATGTTAAATCATATTGCTGTTTTTACATAAAACTGAAGCAATCACAAACTAAAATGCACCAAAGAACACATTTCTGTTTAGTAAAGTATGTGTGTCCATTTCCCATAGACAATGAAATTGATATCTGGAGACAGATTGTTGTGACATAGACTGTCATGGCTAGTGTGTTCACATCTATGCAGGCATTATGTCAAATGTTATTGAGGGGAATGATAAATGATCTGATGAGTGAACTGGACAGACATATATGAGTGTGCATGTTCATCACTTGTCCCATGTGTCAGTGGCATGTGAGAACAAAATATCCTGTCAACCAACTCACAGATCATCAAAGTTTGAGTGACCATGACAACCCAAGGCTTAACAGTGTGACCAGTCTGGTCATAGCTGCTCTTTACTAAATAACAGATTCCTGCACTCCAGATTTTTGAACTCACAGACTTCTCTTTCTCTGAAACAGACATTACACCAAAAAGTCGATCTGAAATGTAATTTCAGACTTCTAATTATTACTACACATCCATTTAATTTGTCAATCATAACTTCCACCCTGAAAGTTTCCTGAGTAATGTCTGGCTAAGTTTCACTTCTGGGTCTTGCTGCTCCAATCTAAAAAGCTGATGGTGCAGTTGAGAGAAATTTTGCAGAATAGAAGGAGACATAACTCAGTGCATGACAATATGACAATAATGCCTAGCAACCCAGCCTGAGTGGGAGGTGCTATGTCAGAGTGTCATTAGGTGTGGAAGAGTGAGCGGCTTTAGCAGTGGCTGATTTGTCAAGTGCTGCACGAAAGCAGGTTCAAATGTAATGAGTGAAACAGCAGAGCTGCTGAAGTCTGGCTAAACCTGTTCTACAGCAGAAATTCTTCACTTATATAAATTAAATAAATTATATTATATAAAAATTATATATAAAAGGTAAATAATTATATATTAAAGGCATGACTGAAAAAAGCTTTGTGCCACTAAGGGTGGGGGAGTTTTAGAACTGACATTTGCCCCTTTCACACAGCAATCCTAGTAAATTACCAGTAAATTTCAAGAATGACTTTACCAGTTAATACACAAATATGCCATTCACACAAGCAACTGTTTTATCTTTTTAACAATAAGATACCGATTGCACATCAGTACCAAAATACCAGTAATCTCTGTGATGTCACTAGCTGAGAGTGTGCCAAAAATGGCTGTGCCGCTGCTAGCATTGTGTTTGATAGGGTTTGACTTTGTACATAAACATGTTTTGCCTGTTTTTTGTTGATGTTTTCAGTTTTTGTGACAAACGTTTAGATTCATGCGGTTGCTTTTGATGTATCTACATCTTAGATGTACATCTCTGCTTTTATTTACGTAGACAGCATGGAGTAAACGCATCATCTGTGATAGGCCCATATAGCAGACTTTTACATCGTCACATTCTGTGTGCATACCTGTAATTCTGTTCTGTGTTCACACGCAGAATCTTACCAATACATTACATGTAATGTTACAACTTCCCCTACTGGTAAATTGCCAGGACCAATTTACTGGTAAATGTGGCGTTCACACAGAATCCCTTAATGTTAAATTGGCTAAAATTTTACCAGTTAAAACTGCATGTGTGAAAGGGGCTATTATCATGCAATCAATTTAAAGACGAGTCAAAAACAGACATAAAGGTGAGTCTAATCGTTGCACCTTGATGGTAAATTAGGAAAATCAAAAAGGTAATATTAATACATGTCTGCTTATTTTTAATTTCGTATCCATAACTTGAACTACTTACCAGCATTATTTTTATTAATAAATTAAATTAACATGTTGCCTGTGTTTAAAAAAAATCAGGCACATCCAAAGCACCCCTTTACAGAGGTGGACTTACTGCAACACATGGCCTTTCACAGATTACTGCTTTATGATAAAATTGATAGTTCTATAGGTCTATATGACCTGGAGAGAGGTATCTGTTAGTATACTCATTTATCTCAATGACAACTGCTCAAGTGACATCAAAGAGAATAAAAAGCCAATTTTCATCTACTAGAATATAACAAAAATGGCATTCTATGTATTGCTCAGAAAACAAATTTGAAAAGAAGTCAGTGGAGAAAGCCTTCTACCAGCAGGTGCTAAGTGGGCCATGCTGACCTGTCAAACATGAGGGAAAGGGACACAAACTTCTGCAAATATGATCAAGAAATGTAACATTTACCACGAAAACAGCAGTATCAAAAGCGTCTCTTCTTTTAACCAATACATTTTTCCATTTTTTTTAATCTGCACAGACCCGGATAATTACTGCTTGTGACTATACATATTTAATGAATGTAACTATTTACTGAACACTGGTGTCTTATCATATCACAGTTCTTCTTTAAAAATAAAACATGTGGCCTCTCATGGCACACTGATGTATTGGAGATTCATCCAGCATAATTACAATGAGTCCAATCAGCTGTGCAGAGTGAAAGACGTGCAGTAGGACTGTGAGCCAGTTAAAGCTGCTTCAGCATATTCATTACCCCTACCTACATACAGTAATACTCTCTCACTTTCTCTGTCTCTCTCTTTCTCTGTTATTCAGCACTCTTACTCTTCTTTTGCCTCCTAAAGCACTGTGGGGGTTTCCTAAGCTTCTCTGTGGCTCGGCTACCCACAGAATGATTTGAGAATATGCAAAAGACTTACATAACAATTTTAAATTATTAACATCTTTATGTGGTTTAAACAGAGCATTGGAGATGGCAAAGCCTTATGTAAGATCTTATATTATTAAAAAAAGACAACTTTCATGGGTGCGTAGATACGTGTGAGAAAGCGTGCGTGATCCAAGTACAGCTTCGTAATTGCTAAGAAACCGATCTATTTATAGTTTATCAACCCACAATACTGACATCATCTAAACTTAAAAGGGTAAAGCAAAAATATAAGTTAACTGGCACACTCTGTTTCATAACAATAGAGGTGGCCTGGGTTACTTTAACTACAGCCTGAAGAGTTATTTAATGAATTACGATCTGATAAAACCATTTAATTACATACTTGTGCCAGGGACATTCAGACTTCTAATGCTCTGGTATTTCAGTAGGACAGGTAAACTGTCTGTTTTTGTGCAAACATAACAGCCAACTTAAAAGAAACTATAAAATGAAGCACAGGCTACTGATAAACACACGCCCAGCACTTCATCCCAGAACAAGCTGTAAATGACAGGCAGTGATGTTGAATGGCCCAAAATTCCCCGTGACGTTTTATGACGTAGACAATGTCAAAATTCTATCCTCTTGAAAATAATGCAAAACACGGAAACAAAAAGAGAAAAAGAGAAGCCAGCTTTTAAACAAGAACACCCAGAGATATTAGCTTAACACATCCTAACACAGTGTCCTAACCTGGAACAACGTGAGAAAACAAATTCTGTCCATACTGAAAACAAAAATGCAACACAACTAAAGCTGTGACGATCGGCCAGACAATTGTGGTGGTTGAGTTCAACCAGCGGTGGTGTGCACGTCACACACTGACAAGTATAAACTACTAAGTTTTGTTTAAACAGTAATGATAGTAACAGTTGCGATAGCACTTGGCATTTATAATATATCATTTAGCTGTAGATTGTTTTTTTTGTAAGATTGAATGTTAACACACAAACAACCTCAAATACATACAAATGTATATTATTTTATATGTATACATAAATACATGGGTTATATATATTCCTTCCATAGCCATAAACACAATGGAACAAGCAGAGACGCATAGCAGAACAGTGTGGGGGCGAGTGACTCGTCATGGTCATGGCTGGTTAGGACAAAACTCTGATTAACATGGAACTGATACCTGTCATCGCTAGACGCTTCGAGTCGTGTCTCGTTAGGACACGGTGTAACAAATGTATTACTTTTGTTCCTTCCCCCTTTCGCCTGTCTCAACTCTCTCCCGACACAAGCAACTTCTTGTGATAAAGGTGTTATATTGAGTAGAAAGGAAGAAATAGTTCCTTTGTATTTGTCGACATGTCTTAATTTTCATGATAAATGCATAATATTACCTGTAAAAGAAACCTGACCTATGACCTTAATCTACGAGTTACCAATGTCATGTTTGTGTTAATTATTTGTCTTAAACACACGACACTCAACACAACTGACAGAGAAACCTATTAGTGATGCAAAATACACCAGAGACATATGCATAGATTATTGGTCATTAAAAATAGCACATTTGTCTGAAAAACAGAATCTGTTCTTATGCTGAGACTATCTCTTAGAGATCAGGCTATAAGCAGTATCAAGTAGAGAGAAAGAGAAAGAGAGAGAGAGAGAGAGAGAAAAGGAGAAAGAGAGAGTCCACTGTGACCTCTGGTTCACAAACAAATCAAGCCTGAAATATTCCCCAGTACCGAGCTGCCTGACCTGACTCCTGTCTCTACGTCACTGAGGTTCAAGACAAGATGTTGATCGACTGCTTTCAGCAGGGAGCGAAGATGAAAATGTACAGAAAAATATCTGTCAGTCACACAGAGAGTCAAGGACCAAACCCTTTGAAGAATGTATATTTGATTTGGTGAATGGTGAACCGAGGCAGCCTAGACTTGGCCTCAAACGACAGAATACAGATGCAGCCATTACAACTGACAAGCAATCTAAGATGAGAAAATAAGACTATAGGAAAATGGGAGTATCTGCTTCAATGCAAAACCAAATGGCTATTCTCCTCTGTTTTTCTTTTATTAAACATTATCTCTCTCTTTGTGCTCTCTTTGTGCTGTGGGAAACAGTTGCTAAACTGGGTAGTCACCCAGAGAAAGACTTTTCTGGCAAACTTGGCAAACATAATAAATTAAATAGCTTGTTTAAGCGCTAATGCAAGCTCCAAATGAATACCAGGCTGTCAACAATGTTATTACTTTGAGAATCTTCTTTTAATTCTCAGTTTCATTTTCAGTGATGTGACACTATCTATCTATCTATATTCATTTAACCGTTAATGTGACAAGAAGATACTGGTAGAACAGACGGTACTGAAATCATCAATGACGTGGTTCCCTTGAAGCATGACTGTAATTCTGTGTGTTCATGTGTGATGAAGACTGTTTAGGACAACAGACGCCAATGTCTTAACACCTTGCCATTTCTCTCCTTTCTTAAGAACTTAGAAAAGCTTTAGGACATTCAATGAGATTTGTGCAAATCAGCGATGAGAGATGAAATGATAGGAAAAGAGAGGAGAGAAGCTGAAGGAGAGAGAACATGAGTAATGGGAGCATGAGAGCTGAACATGAGTGTAGAGGAGCTGAAGGAGAGAGAAGCTGAAGAGGAGAAGAGAGGAGCTGAACGTGAATGGAGAGGAGCTGAAAGCGAGAGAAGCTGAAGAGAAGAAAAAAACATAAATGAAAAGGAGCTGAAGAGGGGAGCAGCTGAAGAGGAATGGAGAGGAGCTAAAGGAGAGAGGACAGGAGCTGAAGGGGAGAGCTTTGCGTAGGCTGCCTGCTCCTCTTACACAGGCATCCAATAATATCAGCTAATTGCATGATTTCTTCAGTTTCTCCAGCCTCTCATCCTGAGTGGGAGTCAAAGGGCTTATTGGCGGAGTATATAGCTGCTGACAGAATAGCTTGTCCTGATTCTCTCTCTCTCTCATTCCTCTCTCCTACGTTCGTTTCTGTAGCAGCAGTTCCTCTGAGACAGGTTTCCCCGGAATCCACGTAAAGAGGTATTTCTACCCACGCTGCAGAGTCAGAAACATCTAATTTCTAGCTTTCTTCAGTGCAGCCTCATGCACACACATACGCCCGCCTGCAAAGCCCTCATGCCTTCTCCTCTGTTTCTCTTTTATTAAACACTATCTCTCTCTCCCTTTCTCTCCTCTCATCCTACACTCTCTCACGCAGGGATCAGGGGAACCTGCGTGGGCAGCAGCGTCTCTCCCTGTCGTTGAAGCCTTAGGCCCCGTTGACAAATGAGACACCAGGGCCTTTCGACTGAGCGTGGGTGAGAGCGGGGATTCTGTATCTACTTAGGAGGATCTCTCACACAAACACAAACTACAGCACCCATGACCATCACCCACATGATCCCAAAAGAAACAGAGAGGGTAAGGAGGTCAGAGGCAGGTATTGAATGGTTAGTTTATCCAAAAAATTAAAATTTCCTCATGTCATTCTGAACCTTTGTTATTCTTTTTTCTTACATGGAACACAAAGGATACATTTCTAAAGCATTATTATATGGAAAAGAGTGGCCAGGATATTTTTCAAAAGTTAATGTTTTGTGGTATACAGAAAAAAAGGTCATATAAGTTTGGAATGACAAGAGAATGAATAATTGATTTTTAGGTGAATGTTTCTTTAAGAAACATGCTCTGAACAAAGTGCGTAGACTGCTTTGCCCTTGCAGTATGTCTGACTTCGATTAAAGGGGAAACTCACGGGTATTCTTGAGCTAAGTGCTGAGCCAATTGGAATGCCAAGGGGTCACGATCTGCCGCCACCACTGTTACACCCGGCACTGATTGAAGAATGGCCTTCGTGTGTCCTCCTGCCCCAAAGGTCAAGTCCAGAAACACCTGTTGAAAGACCAGAAGAATGTGTAGGAAGTGTCGTGCTGATAACTCGTCATACCATATATATGTTTAAAACACATGTATATGTATACATGCATATACTTTTCAAAACCTGTATTTCAGCATGAACACAAAGTACAGTTTTAAGCAAGGCCAGTTAATATCCAAACGATGATAGACTCTGCTCTAAGCATGAAACCAATGCCACTACTAAAATAAAAACTACATAAAGTTCGCCACTACTTTTCAAAAAGGTTAGAAAACACATTTGTGCATTCTCCCTCCTTCTCATCCTTACAAACACACACGCTCACACTAGAGACACTTTTCTGTTCTCACTCAAAAGTCAATGCATGAGTCATCGTCTCTCTTGTTGAAAGCGTCTCAGTGGGTTCTTAGAGACGCAGTGCCAGCTACACCTCGGGTCCATTTCCCAAAGCCATCCACCCACCTGAACGTCATACCCTCAGCAATAGAGATCCATCCTCAATAGAGCTGACACTAAATATTTACAGTGAAACTGCCTGACAATCTCCAAACTAATGACTCGCTCACATCTGTGATATTCTCTGATGTCAGAATTGTGTGCGAGGAAAAATCTGTTGGGGTCAAGTGGTTTGTTTTGTATGTTTGTTTTAGTTTCATTTTTTACCTGAAGTGCCAATCAATTATTTGTCAGGAAAAATCAAACCAATTCATCACTTCTCTCACTCTTGTCAGAAAAGCCTAGCGCTTCGAAATCAAAACAAAAATTTAAAAACATGCCAATGTTTGGCCCCGGTTTATTGTGGATAAGCCAGCACAAAGTTTTTGTAATGCAGTTTTATGTATTATTAAATTCAAACTGTATACAACTAAAATTGTATTACTAAATAAAATTATATTACTACGCTTGAAATTAAACAGGTTAAAAACATTGTTAGAATTGCATCAAAAAACAAATCTAATTTGTTGCTCTGCTACCAGCATTTGTGTGCATTACAGCATATGTTGGTTTCTTTTGCTCCTTCATTCTATGACACAGTGATTAACCTGAGACACATACAACAGCTCTGAGGCAGATAAGACAACAGGCCGAGGGTTCCACTCCACCTGCACAACAGCACAACAAGAAGACAGAGCAATTAGTGCCTTCTAATGGATACATGTCATTAGTGTTAGCTGTGGAAAAAAAAGGATGGTGAGTTAAAATGTCACAGGCATGATTTTCAATGTAATCATACGCCAAGAATGAGGGATCTGGTTTCTGTTTCTTGTCTACATGGTTTAACATGTTTTTTTTTAGTTTTCTGATTTGAAAATGGAACACATGTAGATCGTAATGTGTCTACACATCACGTGTGTAGACACGTGACGTTCCCTCCAATGCGTGATGTCACAACCTTTAAATAATGATGCTCTATTAAGCTTTTGCTATATGTGTCCATGGCAACCACAAAATCTTCATCCTTCATGTTTTTCTGTCTTGTAAACCCACAAATTAGCTTATGGTCGAAAATAATTAGATACTATAAGAAAACCAAATTAAAGAATCAAATGGTTTACATTGCAATTAATAAATCTGGTTTAATGACAGCTGATCGGCTGACTTCCACTATTAAATAAAAGCAGCTTTTTATTAAATAAAAGCATTTTCTGCAGACAAATGGATGAACATGTATTCAGCAGTGACTGAAACATGCTGTTAAAACATTTAGTTTCAATGGTGCTTGGACAATATTTCCCAGAACACAAGCATTAAATATGTTTTTCTGTTCTAATGCATTTTTCCTGTGTTACAGAACTAAATCATTATTCTTTAGCTGATGACTCAATTTCAACCTTCAAATACAAGCACCCCCCATGATACTTATAGGAAAACAACATATGCAGTTGTATAGCCATAGCATATGCACTTATACTATAATAGTATAACCAATAATAATAGAGGGGCTGACATAGTGCAGAGATATTTGTCACATTTTAATTGGCATCTTGCAGACAGACGTTTTAGAAGTCTCACACCTATGTATTAGAGCCCCATTCACTTGGCTTATTCATTTTGTTTACCAAAAGGAGCAGGTACAAGCTCTAGCATGGTAAAATTGACCACCTCCTCTCTGAAACACTAGAACAGAGATAGGGCTTTTGGGGCGATCAGCTTGGAGAGAAAAGACAGAAGCATGTGGATCGATAGTGACGTTGGTGGAGGGGTGCGAGCGTGCATGAGCAGAACAGGAGGTCATCAATGGTGGGGGGGTTGCGTCTCCCTCTCCCATCTGAAAAGCAGGCAGAGCAAAAGAAAGGGAGGACAGGATGACACAATGAGTCACAACAACCAGCATCAGTCTGCCTGGTGTGCCATTCAATACTGAGAGAGACACATACACAGAGAGAATGAAAACATGTAAAGATAGAAATTAAAATAAACAAAACAGAAACCCTACGTTGGAATGGCCTTTGCTATAAAAGGCCTCTGCTGGAAAAAGAGGTTTTTGACTTAGTTTAGTCCCATTTCAATATTTCTACTGTTTACTAACTGTTTAGGTGAACAGATAATCTTTGCAAAACTACATTAGTCTAATTTCTAAAATATTTAAGAAACAATTTTATTATTTACAATATTTCTGTAAATAGTTTTGCTGTATAATACATATTTTGATAGACTATTTCAGTTTTCAGGTTATCAGTTTTCAATTTTACTTTAGATTGTTAAGCAGCAGTTTAAAATTAAGAAACCAAAACAATTTAGAAGAAAACATGAGAAATGAGAAGCTTTAAAATGAGAAATCAAAAATTATGTTCATGTTCCAAGTACATAAACAATGAATAAAAATAAAATAAAAAAGCGTCACTGAATTCTATTATCATGGGATATTTTGGTGTATTCAGGAGGTTATAATACATTACATGTCTTATAATCTGTCTAATATGCACAAATAAAGATGCTTGATGTATTTTTGTGCACCAGAAAAACAAAGGGGAACATTTAGAAAAGGGGCCTTAGTAGCTGTCATACCTTTCATTATTTCAAGCCACGTTGTTGAGCACAAAGATTATTGTAAATGGGGTTTGTGTTAAAGGATAAGTCTATCCCAAAATGAAACTTTATTTAACATTTACTGACCCTAATGTCATTCTAAACTCGTAAGATATCATTTCTTTTGTGGAAGACAAAAGGAGATAATTGACAGAAATGTAATTTTTGAGTGAGCTAATCCTTTAATGTATTCAACTGTCTGACATCAGAAAGTTCAGAAGTTCACAAGTCTTAAGTTTAACTGAGGAGGAAGTTTTCAGGCCTAAAATGTGCAGCAATGTACATAATACACTGAACTCTTTTATTCAAAAGATCAATACAAAATCGATTTCACACTGTATGACCCCTCTAAAATAATAATAATACACACACAGGGCAAACAGATATATGGATGTTTTCAGCAGGGTAAGATGTATCTTCTGATCTTTAGTGATGATTCATCTCTTTGTTCTTACATCTTCTTTGGTCATGACTCTTCATTTTCTACATGAGAAAGACATACACAAGCAGGCTCCTCTTTTTTTTTGCTTTTAGTAATTCATTACTTTTTTGTGCTCAGAAAGATTAGCCTCTCACTACACAGTATGTCTTTCCAGTATCAAATCAAAATGCCTTCCACAGAGCACAACCCATGAGGCGATGTCTTCTTTCATCTCTGTCCAAAGGGAAATGGAGAGGGGTATGAGTACAGGAAAGAGCTTAAGAAGTGGGAAACGGCAGGTAAGGATGTAGAGGATGGGAGAGAACTCGGAGGCATTTTGGGATCAGCTCTAATTACTCCAGGAAAATCTCAATGAGAAATAACCAACAGGTTTAAAAGCAAGCCTTAAAAATAGTGTTAAATAAAAATTAACAGAGCTAAAGAGCAGTTATTATATTTTTTATTATTTTTAACTAGGTATTATTTCTGAAAATGTATGTAAACAAATTTTTACAATTTTAAACTTTTTCTGCCACATCATTTTTGCCATCATTAATATATTTACTTTTTATCAATAATAAACATAAAATAAGTATTCTTATTCTAGAATTACTTTTTTCTACACTTATTGTAGATATAAAACAAGGTAAATTTACTAAAAAATTTAGTAAATTTACTATTTTTTAAAAAATTTAAAAATAGTCATCACCTACTAATCACCTAATATACAGTACGCTTAATATATCACTGGTGCAGCCAGTTTGTTTGAGACATCAGAAAGATGGTTAAATAGAGATCACTTGTGTGTAGTCATTAATATATCTCTGGAGAGTCTAACTTATGGTGAGTCAGTATTGTTGCAGAACAAACACCATAGAGAAAAGAACAGTCAAAGCAACTCTGTGAAGACATAATTGAAAAGATTTCTAACTGGAAATACAGCCTTCGAAACACTAAATGCAGCTTTCCTGTAGCTCATTGGTTAGAGCATGGCGTTAACAACACCAAGGTCATGGGTTTGATCCCAGGGATTGCACATACTCAGAATTAATGTATAGTATAATGCAATGTAAGTGGCTTTGGATAAAAGCGTCTGCCAAATGCGTCAATGTAAATGTAAATAATTAAGGACAGAGTATGGAACCACTGTAAATCTACCTTGAGTATCCTGGTCACCAAAAACGATGGTGACAGAAAGACGACTGGTGATGAAGGCCACCAAAAGGGCTTTTGCAATACAGGAATTTTTTGTGTAGTTCCATTAATTATTGGCAGTAATTTCAGTTTTTGCCATATTTGCACTGCAGGAACTAAGAACAATTTTGGTTCTAGGAATGCCTTTTAGAGGAACTACTTCAGATTAGGGTCTAACCCAGCAGAACAGGCACTATCAGTGACGTAAGTGTACGCTGACTGGCCGAACGCCGCCACAGAACAGTATTTTAAAGTATGTAAAGACATGAACAAAGAAAACTAATGTTAAAGGGATTTGCCTGTTGCCCTTTTCTGCAATGTTGTTCTTTAATCTGCCTCAATGATATATAGCACTGCAAGTTGTCGTATGAGATAAAGTCTCTAAGCCCTCCTCGCAACTTATGAGTCTACATGTCATGACCAATATTACGAAACCCACAAATGAAAATAAAACACTGCTTCGATCATGGTATCCTTCAGTTGGTTGTTTTTTGAAAGTCGCTATCAGTCGGCTTATGTCACTTAGAGTTCCTACTGCCAGTGCAAATGTAACCAGGAAAACGATCTGAAGGAGAATTTAGCTCTCTGAGGATCGCCCTGGTTCCTGGTTCCTATAACTTAGAGCCTATAACTACCTGGTGTAAAAGCAGCTTAAGAGACCAATGACAAATTTGAAGGAGTTACAAGCTACAGTTGCTGAGAGCGATAAAAGTGTGCAACAACTTTTGACCAGGTGCTTCACCAGTAACATGTTCATGGAAGAGTGGCAAAGAGAAGCCACTGTTAAAACTGTGACATCTCAGCTGAGTTTGCCAGAAGGCATGTTGGAGACAGCTGAAGGAAGGTCCTATATAGGTCTGATGAGGTCAAACTTTACAAGACTAAACTGCATGTCAAATATGCACATAACCTGAAACAGACCATGCCCACAGTGAAACATGGGGAAGCTTTTCAGCAGGACCTGAAAAGCTTGTGAGGGTAAAATTCATGCAGCAAATTACAGGAAATCTTGGATTAAAGCTGATGGCAGTTCCTAACACCTGTGACTTGGGAGAAAGATTTTTTTTCAGAAGTTAAATTAAAGTAAGAGTAATAATAATTGATGTAAACCAAAAAATATATGTGTAACATGGTTATGTTATACTTTTATTTAATGCAAGAGCATAACTGCAAGTGCAATACTGCTTGTAAACAGCCCTATAAATCTCAAGTGATTTCATGGTTTGGACAAAATCTGGTCAGCGTGTCTCCAAGCAACACACAAAGTGAAAGAGAGTATGTGAGTGGCGCAACAGTACCTTTCCCTCCCATCTCAAGGCATTCTACAACAACTCCAGTCCAGCTTTACATTGGGTTTTCCACTTCAAACTATACTGCTACTGGTAAGAGAAACCCTGTTGTATACCCATACATACTCAGTATATGATAGAAACACTGAAACGTTTTAGGACGTGCTTTCGTCCTAAATAGAAGACCTCTCTTGGAAGTAAACACATATGCATAAATAAAGGGGTTTAACTTCACTGCTGCTATTGTGAGGGCTTTTTCAAGCCATTGAACCATTAAATCATCTCTGTTCTTTGGCTGGGCTACTGTGCTGGAGTCATGAGCAGATGAGACAAGGGCACTGTTGCAACAATTGTGGGTTAAGTGCCTTCCTTCAGGGCATAACAACTGGACGGTGGGGACATCAGGATCAGTTGCTCTTCTGTACCCCACACATTGTTTAAAGTGGGGGCGGGTGCAGCTCTCAAATCACGTTCTTGTACATTCACATCTTGCACAAACTGGGTTTATCAAGTCTAGGAGTATTGACAATAACTATGATTATGGTTATAAATATATTTTCTGCTCTCTCTGCATCCCTACACTCAAATTTTTAACGTGTATTTTAATTATCTGATGGTTTATCATTGTTCTGAACAGTCTAAGTCTAGGTAACACAATTCTATATCAATATCAGTAAACATGCCACCGTCACAAAAACTTCTTTACCGCTTTATATAGGATTGCCATATAAAAGTTGTGTAAATTAGGGTGTTTTCATATGACTGCATTCAACAGGGGCAACGCTTCCTCAAGCATCATTAGACTACCAAAGATTACGAAGGATAGCCAATGGGAGGAAATGGGACAATTTGGCTTTGAGCATGACAATTAAGGAGGCCAAAGGGACTGATGATTTTTTTTCCATGGTGTCACTGCGCTCTTTTAATTACCCACTAGTGACACCTCGTCAGCTCACCTGTGGATTTGTGCAAATCACTGAGAGGTTCCTCAGCATCTTGGCTTGAGTAGGCGGCATCCCATTGTGCTCGATGCAGCTCTACTCCTCCTCCCATGTGAGTACACCACACTAAGCCAAACGTGGAATCTTCGCACATGTTAAGCAGCCCTAGCAGCCCTTCGTGAGTAAGTTTAACTTTGACACTTGCCACACTGCTTCATTAAAAACTTTTAAAACTTATAAAAAAGACCTGCATATGTTTCTATAAGGAGCAGTTTAGGTGACACCTCAGTGATTCACATTGTATTTCTAATTCTAATGTTAAGGCAATTAAAGTATTCTCCATTTTAGGAGCTTGTAATAATATGTTAAAGCAAAGCAATGTGGTTCGGTGCCATTAATATCAAACAGTAACATCCTTCAGCTAAACTTTATAACCTTGATGGCTTTGAAGGAGTTGTCTCTTCTTCTAAAACCATAGTGACGCAAGATGCAATATACCAGCATCAAATGCGACAACCTCTGACTACCTCTACCAATGACGAAAGCACAGAGCAAGCCCAAAATAGCGTACTAGTCCCGTGGGACAACCACTGGGTGTTGGCTTAGAGCATCTCTTTTTTTTCTCGTTTTCTCTACTGCTTTCTTTTCTTTTGGTCACTGGGTTTGTTTACATGCAGGGGTGGTAGGTGAAGAGAATTGATGGAACAATCTGTTTTTAGCTGGATAAAATAAAACAGACTAAAAAAATAATGTCTCTTGCAGCACAGTCAGACAGCAATTTTTTTATGGGACGCTGCCCCTTTAAGAAACCCGCCTTCTCTGCTGCCGGAGATGGACGTAACAACTCCCTGAAGGATTTGGCTATAATGGGCTTGGCATTTGCAATGGTGATTGACACTGAAGACGAAGTGAGTCATCTGCATTGATATTTCATACAGAGTGGTGTTGAAGGCCAGGCTCTCTACTCTTCCTGGACCAATGCAGCTCAGGGAGAGAAGAGGTGAGACTTACAACAAATAGGAGACATGAGAGGTAGCAACTAGAAGAGAGTCGACAAAGAAAATAAGGACAGAGATACAACAGCATAGCCTCTGTGGTCTTTCATAAGGAGACATCCATATAACATTTTTCCTTGACAGGTCACAGGTCAGGGGCAGAAAACAATGTTCCAATCATAATGACAGTGTAAAAAGGATAAATAAATGAAATAATTAATAGGAAACCTATAGACACAAAAGCACAAAGTTCTGCTCTGTACATAGAACGAGGTCAGGGATTAAGATGAGACCCTACGGGCTGCAGTTTCTGCCTTCGCCAGCAGAGGGAACAGGAGAGTAAAGAGTTACTCTGAATTTCCAAGTACCACAAACACAGTTGGGAGGGTAACTGCTGCCAAACAGTTTCCAGTCACCTACATCCTATATCAGCCTGTCATCTCAGCTAAACTATTGTTTGCGTTTACAAAAATACAAAGCACGCATCAGCAACACAGAACTGTGACCCACACGTCTGCACATGGTGCCAGTCAAGTACCTCTTACCGCCTTGGCATACAGCATTGACAACATGGAACAGGAACACAAACAGATAGATGAGTCAATAGACCTGTCTCTCATTTGCTCACTGCAATAAGTGAAGAAGGCCAGCAACCTGAGATAAAAATTCTAGCTCTGGCTACCATGCCCAGTTCAGTTACAACAAGGGTTCTAAAATGTCAACCACTGAAGTTTTGGAAATATCTCCTTACACCAACAGACACACCATTAAGGAGAGAGACCGGCTAGAACAGGATCGCTTTTCCTCATCATGTGGTTGCCATAGCGCAAGGGAGATGGGGGTGGAAACGGGTGGCTTGTTACTTTTTTCCATTCTGTGTTTGAGCTCGACACAAGATTCAGTTTACATGCAATTTGTAGGTGTGCTAATGGAGCACATGTACTGTTTCTGTTGGGCACTCCACCTGCAAGCTGGTGGTACAATATACAATATCTGAAGTGCATAAGGGTATTGTCATGGGGGGGCACGGGATGGCACACAAATATGGGGAGATTGAGTTTAAGACAGCATGGCTGTATGGTTTGTTAGAGCCACTTACTCTAACTGGGAGACTAACAGATTGGTAATATGGTGTTTTTAACATACAAGGCTTATGTTTCAAAACTACAGACATCAAATAAATGCCCTAAAACATGTAACAAGTGATTTATACAGTACACTTTAACTTGCATAATCAGAGTTCAACCAGATCTTAGTTTATTAGTTCAGCTTAGTTCATTAGTTTAATCTGGGTTTGAATGTCTGCAATTTAAAAAGAGATCAAACTCTACTGGGAAATGGGAGTTTCCTCTATAATTACCCTCCTTGTCATTAATTTACATAACTTGGGATTGACACCTGTTGTCAAAATCCTTGAATGTAATGACTATATTTGTATTCCTCATTGCTGTGTAACTGTGTGTTTAGCATAGCAAATTTGTCAATGAGTATATGACAGGTTATTACAAATAACCTATACTTGTAGGTAAGGCGCAATATTGTGTTTAAAACAAAGATGTGATGCATGACAAATTCCTAATTACAACGTCTTTGTAAATTTGACAGGGTTTAATGTCAATATTGTTTTGAACTCAATTCAATAAAAACATTATTTCACCATCAATCTCATATTTACAAAACCAACAAAGTAGTCATCATAGAAGGACCACCAAAAAAACCTTGAAACATCCGCATTTTCATTCTCTCCTCCATGTTACTGTTAACAATTGTTTTCATCATATTTAGATTAGCCTATACTGTAAGAACACGTCAAAACAAGAATTTAAGTCCAAGATGGCTTCCAGTAACATACTTGGCAAGCTGAAAGGAATTTGAATGATGGACATGGACCAGGTGAATGCTTAAAATCTCAACCATGTTCCTGAGAAACAAAAGATTGACCCAGAAACACTTAATGCTGGAGAGGGCCACTGGACATGTGCCAAATACTACACTCCAAAGATTCTGGACCAAAGAGAGAAAGAGAAAGGGCTAAGCAACCAATGAGGTGTCTGCCAAATGACAGAAAAAGCTTTTGGCAATTACTCTGTCAAGAGGAATTGTGTAGTTGATTGTATCCATTGAAGTAGACCGCCAAGGCACATGTGTTCTCTTGCTCCACGCTGCTTGTTTGCATAGCATCTGGGAGAACCTACCTGACATGCTTCCACGAGTCTATGGACGGATAGGTGGATGGGAGGGATAATGGTGAAAACATTTTTTTCAGCATTCTTAAAGATGCAGCCCGTCTCCCTTACCACGTGTTGTGTAACGGATTAGTCCAAACTCACACAGACAGAGTGTTTTGTGCCAAGGCTGTTTTTAACTACCTCCATTATTTGTTGAGCAGATTCATCTATTGTTAGTCTGAATAAATAGTAAAGAGTGACAAAATACACACAGCATTCCTTGGCTATTCACCACTGCGCAAGCATCCGTGCAGACAACCAAAGTCCTTACAGGAAGGTCTGAGCCTGTTAAGAGCACAACACAGCATTTGTAGTCAAAACAACACTTTCACGTGCCACTGTAAAGCTTTAGAAGCCAGGCCAATGTTTGCCGAGTGCTCGCCATCACCCCATACACCCTGAATGATGGCCGTAAATATTCGTGTTGATGCCTGGTTGACTGAGTGTGTGTGTGGGCAGTTTAAAATGACTAGGCAATATCTACCTCACAGAAGTACCGGAGTGGAAAAGCCTAAGGCTACTGTGGCCAGAGAAACCAACCTGAGCAGTTAAAGTTGTTGTAAGATCTGTTGGCTGTCCTATGGACCACCCCCGGTTTAGGTCTCAGAGCGCCTGAGCCTGCGGTAATGTATGCTGCTGTCAGTGGATGTTATAGTATGGATGTTTCTGTACTATGTGTCTGTGTAGTGTGCTCATTTGCTCCCAAGCACACTGTCAATGTCCTATCACACAGAGCCCAACAGGCTCCCCGCCCCCCTGCCACCAGCTCTGCCCTCAGCTCATGAACTTTTTATGAGGTGATGGGGACATGTGTTCATTGGAGGTCTGCACTGATACTGTAACAGCTTTTTATGCGCCAGTGTCTGTTTCCATCCTATATCTTAAACTATTATCTTACTCTCGTGCAAATTTGCAAATCATTCAGGTTTTTTTCACAAGCTCTTACCTGCTTTAGCCTTAAGTTGTTTAAATGGCCACTTTATACACAACAATAATTTATGTAGCATTTCAAAGACAGTCTAATTCTGTTCTAAATCACCCAAATCATTAGTGATGATAAAAAAAATGAATAAAAACAAAAGCAAACTAACGGCATTTTTCTCCCCAGGGAGTTGTTTAACACAT
This sequence comes from Botia almorhae, assembly GCA_036877575.1. Classification (NCBI taxonomy): domain Eukaryota; kingdom Metazoa; phylum Chordata; class Actinopteri; order Cypriniformes; family Botiidae; genus Botia; species Botia almorhae. The sequence continues at coordinate 49,088 of JAZGTJ010000084.1, forward strand.
TACCCTCGGCATTAGCCAGCATGCCTTATTCAAAAGCTTTGCCTGTGTTACAAGGATGTGAATAATCTTGTACCACCTGGGTCGGAAGAAATGGAAAAGAGAGAAAACACAACTCTTGGATTTCTGTGTGGTAATCAAACCACAAATGCTGTTTATTTATCATTTAACCAAATTTAGTGTAAAGCGTATTTACGAATGAATTAAAGTAAAACTAAGTTATGAGACAGGAGACTGTATAAAGTTCGTACTGCCCCAAATCTATTGTTCTACCTCTTACTGGACAGGTACTGATAACAGATTTATCTCTAGTCACTGAGGCCTTGAAAAGGCCAAGATCCTTCATTCATATCTTCTCTTATGAAAGAAGTGAGAAAGTAAAAAACAAAACTGTGGTAACTTTTGAAGAATTTGTCTTATTGGTTCCTGCCAAGTCTTTGTATTTGGTTAACCATATTGTTGGGTGGTAAAGCCTTTTATAGGCCCACAGTAAGTCATGTCCTGACAAATAGGGGGCTCATTGACCAAGCAGAGGCTGGGGAGAGCTAGATCTGATGGAGAACTCCCTTTTTCTGCAAGGAGAGAAGGTAGACGGGGATAAAGATAGGAGATGGACAGCCTGAGGAAGGGATTTATGTCTAGATGGACGCCCCCGCAGACGTCACATGGTGTTAGCCATGGCATATGCAGCTCCCTTCTCCACCCACCTCTCACTCTAAGCAGTCCTGCAAAACTTCCCTCATTGACAGGATGTCTCTATGCACCAGACAGGAAGTCAAATCTTTGTGTGTGTTTGAGAGCTACTGAGCTCTCTTGTGAGAGTGTCACTGTTGGGGTGCATGTCAGGTCTTTATTAATTAACCCTCAGATACTCATATAAATTCATCTGCCCAAAATATTTTCTCACTGTTATGAGCAGGTCTTTATGTGCTACATAAAAAAATGCATAAAATGATCAAATCAAGCCCACGCTATCCAAAATTAAGAACTTTTCACATTAAAGGAATAGTTTACCCCAAAAAGAAAATTGTCAATTACCCTCCCTGTTGTAGTTATAAATATCCCATATAACTTTTCTTTCAGAAAAGAAACACAAGGCAAGAAATTCAGCAAAGAAAGTTTTCCATGCAATTACAGTAAAGGGGGACTGGAGTTTTTAATTTTCAAAAAGGGTGCTAAAAAGCACCACACAAGTATTATAAAATGGGCCCAGAAGACTTGTGCACTATATATATAGTTAAATTTTTGTTTTTTTCTTTGGCTACTCAGTTACCAGGGGCAGAGAAAAAACTATTTCTGAGGGGACAAAATGTAACGAATCTGAAGCCAGTACACACAATCCGCACAGTATGTTCAAACACAGTATGTATCACGACAAATACAATATGTGCAGAGCGGGTCATTTGCGGGTCCGTAGTGACATGCGCCATACACACGCCATCCATTTTAAATTATTGAGAATCTCTGTGTGTGGCATTGGTAATAATGAAATGTTGGAGAAAGGATACAGCAGCAGTGTAGTTCTGACTCTGGCACTAGTGAATGACAGCTGATAATGAGATGTTTTGATACTGAAGGTGAGGGAAAGCAGGAGAGAGACAGCGCCTGTGTGTCTCTATGACTCACACACCCATCTGAGAAACTATAACTCTCCTTTTTTCCCCTCTCTCACGCTCTGTTCTTTCGCTCACTGCAGAAACTAGGGAGCACTACCTGGGTTTCATCAAAACGCTTATTAATAAGCATGGCAGTCCAACTACATCATTCATCATTGTTTTCATCAGAGATGAAAGGGGATGGTGCAGTATCTGTAGTGAACGATCACCGTTTTCTGCACCAACAGTGTGTTAAACCAGTCTTGGTCATCAGTCTGTTTAAAATGCTACAGAAATACATAGGGCGTGTTACTCATGAAAAGCTCCATGGTATTACAATGTTTTTTTTTACTTTTACGCAGTTTGTTAGACGTGCCATGACAGTATAATGAAGTCCACTAAAGTATTTTCTGAAGTACACTCGAGCACTATGGAGTATGAATGTGATAATCAAACAGTATTACAGAGTATACCAACATGCCACGTTATTACCCACTGATACAATTACTGTACTATATTAACACTGCACTTTTTTTTAGGGGCAAAAAATGCACATGTAGACAGACATGCTTTCTCTTCAGAATGGTCTAAAATCAAGCCTGCAAAACTAGGGTAAGATTCATCCAGAGGGCCTCCTTTAATATGGCTAAATGAGAGCAAGACAAAAAAAGAAGGTCAAATCTGATCTAGCACCCTCCATTCAACAGAGGCCCTCAACAAAGCAAGGCCTGTATTTAAAGAGCTCTGCTCGCTTGGAGGAAACTGGAAGTATGACACTATTGTTGGCAGGCTATAAAATAGAAACAATACATGCCATATGTAAAATCTAATTAAACTAAATGAAACTCAGAGTAAATGCTTACAGTCGGAGATGTGAAAGGACTGAAGCCTAAACTCTTAAAAGTAAAAGACAGTGGGAGAGAAAAAAGAGAGTGATGGAATCCATCCTGAAGGTGAATTTCATGCCAGTAGATGTGGACAAAGGAGGCGCTGATCTGTGACTATTAGGACCTGTAAAAAGAGGTCTAGTTAAATGAAGGGATGGAGAAAAATAGACAGAGAGAAAGAGAGAGAGCATAAAAGAGAGGGAGAGAGAGTTGTTTGATATGTTGAAAAGTAGGAGAGATGAGATGGATTGATGGATGGATGGAGAGGAAGAGAATGTGAATGTGCAGTGAATAAGGCCTATGACAGATGGAGCCCTAAAGCACTGTATTTTAAGACAGTGGAATTAGCAGTTCATAGAGGATTTTATACAGCAAAGGCCTCTGGATGGGGGAAGAGCATAGAAATAGTGCAGAAATGCAACCTACTTACAGAGAACTAGCTAAAGGCATACAAACCTACACACACACACACACACACACAAACACACTACCTCCCGTAAAGAAGGGAAAGCAAAGTAAACCAGACATACAGCCCCACTCTGAACACTCACAGACCACCATTACAGATATTGGTGAGGAGATCTATCATTAACCTAATGTGAAGTTTGACTTTACTCAGTGGAATAAAACCTGACACACACTGTTTTAAGACCTAAAAGACATGAGGGGTATCATTGCATAAGAGTCTTTTCCCCCGTACCTCATGTTCTTCTTACACTCAGCTCAGTTTCTCTCACACTCAAAGCCTATTAATGCTAATGAGAAACAATGCAAAACTAATGGCAGACGAAAAGGGTATTCAAGACAAATATATCTATAAATCACCATTTGTGTACAATATGTGGCTTTTACGCACACAATAATTGCCATTAAGGCAAAACTGTTTAAATCGATTTCTAAAAACTTTTCTGCAGATGACAAAGAGCCTCTTAGTATACCTAATTTACAAAATAAAACCAAAACAAGATGTTTAACAAAAGTGAAGTAATTTGCAGATTTAATAATTGCTGATTAAATCCACACAGAATAAATGAATAAACAATTAAACTTGTCATGGGATGAATATTTATAGCCAGTGTGAATCGATTCATAGGAATCCGTTTTTATAATCAGTATCATGTTCTCAATGATCCCAAATACTCATGTGAATAGGCTTTCAGAGAGACTGAGGTAACAACATATCTCGTTCCTTGTTCACCTCTACTTAAGAATGAACTCACTGCCTCCATACAGAGAGCAAATACTTTCAAACACTTCCTGCTCCGAAATCAAAGGTTGTAATGCTGTGATTCATCTCAGGGATGGTCGAGTTGGTTCAAGCTATAAAACTCTTTATTAAAGATTTGATTTTGCCTATGCAGAAAATGAATGGGAAAGGGCTGGAGCTTCTGTGTAGCTTGCAAGCAGAAAACTCGACTGAAGCAGAACAATTAAGCAACAAAAATAATTAAATGTGTCTGTGTAATTTAAATGAGAACTAATCAGTAATGCTTTTGATAAGATCTTTGAAAGAAACAGACTCTTTAGAAGAACATTAGAATCAAAAAGGTTTTACAGTTTTTTATATGTCTTAAGAGAAACTTATTAGTTCCACAAATAACTTTTTATTCACTAGTTCTTTAGAAAATCTTTATTTTCCAATGTGTATTTTGCTGGGCTTTCTTTAATGGCTGAAATATGACTCAACATTCAAGGCAGAGTAAATACCCAATGGACCCCAGGCACGATTGCTGACAGACTCCTTCAGCCGCTCCTGAAGCCCTCCTCTCTTAGTCCGCTCGGAGCCCTCCCTCTTGAGCTTACCACCTGTGCAGGTAATTCAAAGTAAATTTCCACTGCCTCTGCTGTTAAGAGTCTATCATCAGCACCACCGGAGGAGTTCCTTCTCCTGACAAAATGTTTCCTGACAACAGACATGCACGAAACCAGTTCACTGTGACACTGTGAGATGACCTGCATGAAACTACAAAGTAGATAAAATGCAGATATCCGTCTTTGCGATATGCTATACGCTTCTTTCAGCATTAAGGACAAATGCAGCTTCAGGACAGACACTGTGCTTGTTAAAAATCGCTTCTGTGCATAATTACAGAACAATATTCTTGAGTGATTGCAGGAAAGAAATGCCTCAATTTCTTTTTTCTTGTCTCTTTTTTCACTAGGTGAGGTCCGTCAGGTGAAACCGAGCCCAACGCAGGGTAATGCATACAGACCACCTGACCCCTTGGCTTCTATCACTGTCTCTTGACTGCTTCCATTTCAGGCAAAGCAGATGAGAGGCCCATACCCCACTGTAACTCTGACACCCCTCACTTATAATACATAACCAGTCTTTCACTTAAAAATGCATACGCATGCCTGCGCCTGGGTGTGTGTACGCTTGTCCGACTGTGTAATTGATATGTATCTACATGTAGTAAGAGCCTATGCAAACAGCCGGGGCACGTAAGTGTTTCCAGGGCTGCAGCATTTCAGGGTGCCTTTTTGGTATCTTAACTGAAAAGAGAAATACACAAAAATCTAAGTTGAAAAAAAAGAAAATCTGAATTGAATTGGCCACGGGAAGTTGAACTGGAATTGACAAAAAGTGGAATTTACTGAATAAATGCAACAAAATTCTTCCATTCTGATGCATAAATTAAAGTCAATTTATTAAATATACTAAAATACATATTACGTTTATATCGAATACATATCAAATTCAAACTGCAATTCTATATTCTATATTTGCTACTTCAAATCAATTAAATGATAAAGAATTAAACTGGAATTTATGCACTCAATTCAACTGAATTCTGAATGGGGCACAACCCGGAATGTTATCATTATAAACATCCTCAAGCAATGAGCACAATAACACAAGCATATGTTCATTCCATTTTAGTTGGCAGATTTAAAAAAAAGCCTTTGCTTATGGCCCTGGCTCACAGTTCTGCCCTCTAGGTATCTATATTTCTCCAACAATCGCAACCACCCAAGACACCTGCTTCACAACAGCAAAATAACGTGCTATACATTACAATTCCTGTCACGCATAAAACCAAAATGGGCCCTCACCCAGCTATTACAGCCATCCATTTTAGAACCAGCATGAGCCAATCACATGATACCGTAAAGCAGTACGATTCTGTGACTCACATGAGCATCAACACACATAGTCCTATACACACTACACAATCAACAGTCAAAGTACAAAGGAGTGGACAATGTCCGAAGAAACCACCAACCAACCATGATGCATCAGGCAAAGGACAGAATTTTAATTAAACCAGAAACAGCTCTCAATTAGTTTGTCTAGGCCAAGGCTGAGCAGGAAGGTTCTGTGTCAGAAGGCTGACTCATAAAGCACAAAAAACTTTTTTGTTTTTTTCCTCTTTCTCCTTGCCTCCCCTCCATACAGGGAAAAATGTGTCTACAGAATAAGATCTACCAGTGATTAGAAATCAAGAGAGGGTGACGAGAACTTAAATGAAAAAAGCATAGGCCTTTGACCTTCTGTAAAGCTACTGTGCTACTGGCCCTGGACACAACCCATGGTGCTTATTGACACCTGGCTCCCCAGCGTGAGATCAATGATGCTAAAAAATACTGAGGAGCAGAAGAAGCTCAGCAAGCAACCGACAGCCTTGCCTTTTCATCTTGAGTACAGGTTTACTCTGCTTTAGTTTAATTCTGGATTATGTAAGTGTTAGATCACTATCTAAAATGTGTATTTATTTTGTTTAGCAGGTGCACATCACCTTCGCTTAAGGTACAGCTTAACATCAACACCACAAGTCCATTGGAAAGAGTATAACATTTATAAACGCTTCTCTACGTCTCACTTTCAAAAGCAAGGAAGCAACTGACAGGGGTTTATACAGAATGAGGATTAGGTAGACAGCATTGTGAAACATAATCTTGTGTTGCTCTTAACTCCAAATGCCCCTCTTCTGTCTCACAATACCAGCACCTGCACTAAAAACGATCATGACGCTCAATGTCCCGGCACATCGGCGGCCAGACATCTGTATGGAAATCGGGTGCAATAAATTATGGAGAATCATAATTCAAATAATAGCATGCCTGCGGTTTCTGAGCGTTCATGCAAACCCCAATCAAGGCCATGTTGCTGTGATGAGTCATCGCTCTATCCAGCTGTCCACGGGGCATACATCTGATTAGCAAGCCCACACTCACCCGGTAGGCACAAATGTAAATATTGTAATAAAACCCTCAGTAATAACTTAGCTCCCATGTCTTGGAGAGGCTTCACTTTATTTATTTTTCCCCACATTTCAGCAATATTGTTTGATGGAGACTGCATACTTAAATATCAGTTATTAAAGCAAGGTTTCAGGTGTGGGTTTCCAGCATCCATTCTTCAACTTCAGTTTTTTTAATCTCCCACGAGAAGCTACTTGCATCATTAGTGTAATTATCCTTCACATCATTGTTGGAGTTATTTACCATCAAAGAAGTGGGTGTTTTGCTTCACCTACAGAGCGACACGCAGCACTGTGACTAATACAGAGTGTTATTTATCGTTTTTTCCATTTTTTCCTGAACTAAGAATGGAAGCAAAGCAAAAAAGACGCAAATCACACGCAAATTGTGATTCCTGTGTGAGCAGCGAATCAGAACAATATGTTTCCCAGAAAGATATTCTAACAGGAAGCATAAAAATGACCAATAACCACACTGCCCCAAAGGGGTTCAATGGGTGTGTTGCTGTGGCGACGCAGAATGCCTGAGGGCCTTAGCTGAGCTACTACCAAGAGGCTGTCCCCTCTGTGCCAGCTTAGCCACCTGGTACAGCCATGATACATTTGGCTAATGATGTCACAGACTCTCTTTCATGTCGCACCCCCACCACCACGGCCCAATTGTCTATTCATGAGGGTAATGAGAAGTCAGGGAGAGGGAGAGTGAGAGACAGACAGAGAGAGACTTTGCTCATGGCCACTGATAACCCCAGACTAAACTTGCAACCTTACGAGGCTAGGGCTTAATATCTGGCCGTCAATCAGCTCTGCCATCCCTTGCCGGAGTGTTTAATTACAGAGATCAATTATTCAACAGCCTCGTCTTTCAGCGGGCCACGCTCCTCAAAAATACTGCCACAGGCTGACGGAGAACATGGTGGCTTGCCAGGACAGACCAGAATTATCCATAGCACAACATCTCCACCAGGAGAATGCTGTCTGCACCTTACCTAACCGCACAGCCCTATTTGTCATGCATGAGCAGCACGAGTGTAACATTACATGAAAATTTATTGAGATCCATCACCAGTCCTGCTGGCTCCTGTCAATGTGTTCACGTCACGGCTTGTTGATAAATACGAGTACATCGTCATTGCCAATTGTCGTCATGGGGTCTGTCGTGGCAAGCCTCTGTGTTCATTATTATTTTACACAGTGCTTGAGATGCAGCTATTATTGCTCAGTACCACCTGTTGCAATGACAAAAACATCACTAAAAAGGCACTTTGGTTTGTTTTATTTCTAAGCTGTTATACATCTAATAATTTATACATGCTAGCAATGAAGGTGATCTGCATGAAGGTGGCGTAAACAAAAAAGCTCAGAGAAATTAGATATTAGGACAAGAGGCAGTAGGGATGTTCCACCTCAGCAGAGGAGAAGAAGATAGGCATAACCATGATCTCCATCTTGTCAGGGTGTTGCTTATCACAGGACCCCATTCTTTATCAAAAACTGAGAGCTCTCCCCTTTACCTGGAGCCAATTCTCAATCATTGTAAGACAAACTGTTCAACTGACCCCAGATCAGTCCAAAAGGTAACTTCAGCCAATTCCAGAATCCTCCCCCATTCTACAGACTGACAGCTCATTAATCTCCCTTGGCTGCAATCCCTCCTCCTTGGCGACAGCGCCGGAGCCAGAGCAGAGGATTCCCCAGCGCCTGGCTGTGTCCATCCCCGCTGGTCCACCTGCCTGGATCAAACACTCGCCATGGGGAGGGGACAAGGTGGTAAAGACCAGAAAAAGGGTGTTGGGGATTCCAACAGGCAATAAACCAGAACAAATCACTTCCTGTCAGGGCGTGTCTTTACTGAGTGGGCATGCGAATATGTGTAACCAGGCACTAAAACCAGGGCCACTAAATGAGACAGGACATGAATAAAGCAGTGGCAGGCTTCGATTGTCCGTGGGCAGGCTCCAGGGGAAAGCCAGCACAGAGGAATCTATCACAGGAGATTGGCTAGGTCGTGGGTGGACCTTCACTGAGTAAAAAGGCCTTGTGGTGAGATCTGACACTGGGCCCACCACATCTCACTGTATAAATCAAATAGACAATAAAGCATGCTTCTACACAAACAAAGGAAAATGAAAGGGAAATTCACACTGCAATCTGTCAATAGGAACCAGCTTTTGTTTTGTTAATAAGATGCCTTAGAGCTTCTAATGTCATTATGTTCTTCAGCTCAAGTTGAGAAAGCTATGGTGGAGTCTAAGCGGTAAGATATGGCCACATTGTTTTAACCAATGCCAATGAGTTCAATTACAGCAATCATTATAGGTACGGATCTGACTAAATCAAAAATATATGCATCACACTATAGCCCCATAATACTCATGGCAATTAAACACCACGCCAATCTCTAACCCTAAATCTGCCTATTATTTTCACATAAGTGGTTTCGAAGTGAGAGTGCAATATCTAAATGTATGTGCATTTGTCTTTAACAATCGTATAATGATAGCCAGTGAGAAAAATGTGGCAACACATGTATACTGGCCTTCTGGCCTTTCCAATTGGCTCTAACATTGTAAGAGACAGCAATAGCATTATTATTGGGGGGTAACATCTGGTTTTGAGACTGGCCTAAAATGGCAAGAAATGAAAACGCTCAACCTGTGAACTTCCTCATATCAATCTGTTACACTCAGTTAAGCTCTATGCGCACTTGAAGATTGGGACAGAAAAAGAAGGCAGAAAATGAAATGAAGTAAAAATGAAATCAGTCGCGCTTCATTTTCCATTTAAAGCAAACGACCACCCTCCCCCAACACAGACACAGACAAAACAAAACTAATACAACTGAATTAAATGTTTAAACCAATTTTCAACTAATTTTCAAACAGAAGGCAGCAAGGCATGCTTTACTACCTGTTTAAATAGGTCATGCACAGTGCAGTATAATGAACAAAGTAGATGGGGTTGTAGGTCTGATAAGGACAAGCATCTCGTCTTTTCTCTTCAGACCTATAGAAATTGCCAGTTCCCAATCTCTTACTCCACTGCTACTGTCACTTTTAAATGGCTTCCACATTACACCCCCATAATCAAACTGTAGGACTCATACCATTCATTATTCAATTAGCCAAATGCTACAATCGCATCCTGATGGCTAAGATAATTAGTGTAAAATGGTTAGCCGGCTGGCAGAGTGGATGTGCAATTTAAGGTGAATAGAATATCCAGTTGTACCAAATGTAATTTTTCAAGGCCAATTTGGAGGCTAATAAGGCTGCTCTAGTTGGGCTAATATATGGATGAGTAGAAGGTGATAAAGAGCAGAATACGAGAGAATACGAGTGAATGAAAGAATTTTCTTTCTGTCAACACAAGCTTCTGAAAGATAAAAAAACATCTCCAGTCACTTACTGTAATTGTTTTTCTATTGTTTATTGTACTTACATTTAAATACTTTTATGTCTGTGCTGTGATAACTTTCATGAAAATCTTAAGAGAGAACAACAGTGGGGTTTTCAAAGTAAACATTTTGAGAAAAACTGATATGACCTATAGTCTGAAATAGACTTAAATTTACTCATATATTACTCACTTGTATACTTTTTAAAGTAATGTTTCGTGGGATGAGTAGTTAACAATTACAAGAGCACTTAAGTGCACACTCTTTTTTTAAGTTCAAATACGTTTTTGCCTTTATATTCAGTAGTTGGTAAATAGGTTAATTTTTTGATTAACCTCTGAGATAGTTGGTTAAGTTCAAGGTTATAAACATTTAATTTATTTATTTATTTATTGAAGACTTTTTTAAATTGCCCATAGAGAAAATGAAAGGGAAACTTGTTTACAGAGCCAAGGCCATATAAAGAATTGGGCAGGTACTGAAGTACTGAAGTACGGTAGTACAGTGTACTACTGCAACTCAATTTATTTCATGCTTAAAAGTAAAAAAAATTAGACTGGTAATTTCTAAACACATTTTGCCATTTCTCTGGATAGCTCTAATCACGGGTTACTTTCCCTCAACTATTTCAACAGTTCCCATGGCAATGGGGAACTTAGCGTGGGCCTCCACACATGTTGGTGACACCTGTAAGCGAAATGTAAAAAAAGTGTGCAACCACAAGCGTTCATCAACGCTTTGGATTTGTATAGTAATAATGTGATCTCAGGTATCTTACCAGCAAACACCCAGTGATTATTTAACTGGATGTATACAAGCAAAATGCTGTTGAATAAATCAAGCATTGATTGTGTACCTCCACAGAGCATTAAAGGGCAATCCCACTTACAAAGCAATTTTGATGGGTTGTCAGTGAAACCCCTACTTTGCAGCTGCTGTGCCAGGGGGTGACATGGAAAGCCCTTTACCTCTGCCGCTATCAATTCCCGGATAACAGCGTAGGAGGTGGCGGCCAGCTGAAAGCCTACATTTACCCACTTTGGTGTAATTGCAGCATTTACTCTTTGATTGCCTAAGAGCTCCATACAAACTCCCGCCTCGTCTGACGAGAGCTTCTGCAGTGGGGTTGATTGCTTTACAATGGCAGATCAAAATATTAGAGTGATCCCTCTGAGCAGTCACAGTAAGTGCTTGACTAACAGTTATTATTTCCTTGTCTGTCAGCGTAATAATAAAGGGTCTAAATTGTTCGATGGGGGGGAAAAAAGAGTTAGCTCATGCTCCAGTTATAATTATCAATTTGCTGGTTGTTTCTTTATTCTGATACAAATTGCCTCAAACTCATCTTTTCAAGTTATACAAATTTGTATACTAGCACATAATTAAATTATTGCTTTAACACTTATCTTGCATTAAAATCAACATTATATGTTGATTATAACACTCCTCTTCTAATGCAATTATCATGCATAATTTCTCCACCCTACATTTATAATGTGACTTTGCTGTTAATATAGTCCCTAACCTTTTCCCTGCAAATGACTACAAACATCTACAGCTCCTTGCCAACAAACCAAGTAGCAATGCAAGTATAACACATCTGTGAGCTACTGATGCACAGGCTGTCTCATTATTTCTTATCTGATTATCTGGTTAAATGCAGGCCTTTGGCAGGCTCTCACCACACCAGTTGGCCCATGGGCGGATAGTGAAGTTAAGAGGTGCAAACCTTAGTCAGGAGTGGTGCGGTACTGTGGCACCCCACATTCTGCCAACAAGCCAACAGTGGTGCCACCACTGACTCACTCACTGACCCGAAGCCCCCACCTGCATGAGCAACACTTTTAGCTGTAGGGCCCAGCAATGCCCATCTCAAGCTGCCCACTAGAGCAGAAGGCCCTTTGACTCACACCCATCTGGCCTGCTAGCACATTAGAGCAGGCCAAGGTCTGTGAGCACACTGCTTACTTCCCTACCCTTCCCAAGAGGGGACAGTTAACAAATCGGGAGTCCTAAAAAGTTTGGGTGACAAACAACTTTTTCTTGTCAAGACGACATGTGGTTAACTGAGGCAATGACAAGTCAACATTCCGCCTCCAGGTTTTCCCACATGCATACACAAATACACAAACACAGAAGTTCAATGTTGCACCCTGCGTAAGTGTTACACGTTATGGTCTTCTTGAATATTAATTATTTCAATATAAAGATGTCACAAATCATATGGCTTATTTCTTTTAAGATAATCTTTAAGATACTTTATGTATTAGCTGTGATATAAAGATTGATATATAAAGTTAAATAATTTAGTATTTTAAAGTCAAAAAGTCACAAAGCCACTGCTGCAAATCAAACATCCACCACTGCAAAAGACCACTAGCTGCCAAAACAATAAACGTAGTTTGTGGGTACATCTACTGTATCTACATGATTAGAAACATGAGATTAATTAGTGCCACTTTTACAAAGGTCACTGGCTATATTGGTGCAAAATGCTTTAGCCTATAAAAAAAACAGGTTAATAAGTCTAATTATACATTTAATAATCAATGTAATATTTAAAGACATTACCAACATGTTTAAACACAGTGTAACAATTTAAATCACTGCAAACCTAAGAAATATTTCTGAGAAATATTTGACTGACCTGCCCAGGCTGGATGTCCAAACACTGCAAAACCTCTTTCAGCATTACAGGTGTGTGAAGGCCTCTCTCGCTTTCAGTTGATATCTTCAAATTTCCAAGCTCAGAATCAGGCCTTGGTGGGAGTGAGCCTGAATAGGGTCTCCCCAGAGGCCACAACTTCCTCCAACCTTGCCTAAACATTCTGGAGCTGCAGCCAGGACCAACACCTTTCCATAGCTCCAGAGTCGGTCTGTGGAATGCCAACATAAAACGACTACAAAACAGAGGCATTTGGGTTCTGCAAAGAAAAAATACAAAACTGTATGTGACTAGCTGTCAAAACCTAGATGTTTTGTTTAAATGTTTTACCTATTTTGTAACAGACGGTTTAATTGACGATTTAAAGGTTTAACCTAAGATCTTGTGAAAAAATTGAAAAGATCTTCCTGTTTTATATACATCACACCCCATTTTCTGCTTTTTCTCATTTTTATGCCATGTTAGTGCGTTTAGTGGCACTTAAAATCTACTGCCAAAATAACACAAGACACATACTGCCCAGAAAAGTGCCGGGCTTGTTTGGGGATGTGTACGGGATCAATGTTTTAAAAAGCACGATAAAACATGATTTATATAATATGCATTTATTTGCTGTCCTGCTTATCACCACATGATGTCTTTAAAAGCATGGGTCTCCGCACACTAAACAACATATCTATTTAATGTAAATGTTCAGAAACACACGACACAGTAACTTACAATACAAAGCGTTTAAACAACGTAGCAGTTGTGGGTTAATGATTAATCGCTATTCTTATAATAAATAAGACGTTTGTTCCTTCATTCAACGTTGTGACTAGCAGCAACGAAGATACATGAGTGCAGCCGTAAGGGCTCCCGGAAGAAATACAAAATGACGATTTTGTGTTCCTCCTGTCGCATGACAAGCGTCAATTGGTATATATTTGTTAGAAACATTATTTGGCGATTTAGACAATTTTCTGTAACAATATTTTATATATGATGAATATGACTAAATGCGTTTCAATAATTTGCTTAATCTTATCTTAAATCATGGGAGACATTCTGGTCGTTCGATTTCATGTAGGATTATAATCACTTACACTTGATATATTTTAAATGATTCAGAAACCATATAATTTATTGTAATAAACTGTAAGCTTTTACACCAACGTTATTCAGTCCCTGGTATACGTCATTTGACGTACGGCTGCGCTCGTCCAATCATCTGCAGGCACAGAACAGTAACTTGTGTTTGAAAACTTCGCGGTTGGGTTTTGGTTTAACTCAATATCAGGTTCAACAGAGAGTTTGAAAATATATTTTCTCTCAATACGCTTGACAAATTATTCATCGTGGATACATACAGTGTCAAATGGTACGTTATGTGTTTTAAAGCGTTAACCTAATCTTTTGCGGCCGAAGTGAAAGGCATGTGTAGTTAGCTCATGCTCTTAGCTAAACGTTGGAAATATTAGTAAGAGTTTTAAAGTAATAAATAAAATATCAACAGACAACCTACAAATAGAGAACATTCATTATATTATAGTGTGCAATAAATATACCTTGTGTTGACATGTAACTAAGTGAATTGGCACCGGTTTAGTATGCAAGGGCAAGGCCTTGCAAACAATACTTTCTGCGTGCAGTCTATTGTAAAGTCTTACTGACCAGTATAATGTAAGCAACCGTTTAACCTTTTTCTTTCTAAGCGTTTATCCACACCGCTGTCGTCTAACAACAAAGATACATGCTTAATTCATTTCAACGCCATTGTCAGAATATCTTCAAATTTATTTATGAACCTGTTATTCACTACGCAGCCTCAACAAAGGTGCTAAGCAGAAAAGGTTCAAATAAATGTAGAGGAATTGTTATCGTTAGAAGTATACATTTTGGGTAAATTGATAAAAAGGTCATTTATGTTGTGTTGTAGAACACTTTCCATGTTTTATTGCATTTTTTATTGGTTGTTACAATTTAATTTTCATCATTGTTTTAAATCACATATTGATAATTGTATAATCATTGTATTATTATTTCCTGTTCTACAGATAAAGGAACAGAATAAAACAGAACAATGTCAGACGTAGAGGTGTGCAGCCATGTGAAAGTTGTGGTCCGAGTCCGTCCTTTAAATGACAAGGAAAAGGATGGAAATTACAGAACAGTGGTCCATGTTGTTGACAACCACATGCTTATCTTTGATCCCAAAGAGGAGCAAGTGACATTTTTCAGAGGGCAGAGGATAGGCAACAGGGATGTGCGGAAGAGAGGCAATAAAGACCTCAAGTTTGTGTTTGACAGCGTGTTTGGGGAGGACTCTTCACAGTTGGAAGTGTTTGAGAACACCACTAAAGCCATAGTGGATGGTGTCTTAAATGGATTCAACTGTACTGGTGAGGCAATTCTTAATTTTTCATTGAATATTAAAAGTACCTTACTGTTATTTTTTTAGTTGCTTTTTTCTGTACTTTTTTAAATTGCAATGAAAACAGAGCCTTCTGTTTGCTGTGTTGTCAGTACATGTACATTTCACTTACGTTCACCATGCAAGAGGAGTATTGACTTTCTAATACTCTCCTAATTCTGGTCTGTATTCTGACTTTAGGACATATACTAGTATAAACACTGTCATTTTTAGACGTTTTCTTTCTGAGCAATTTAAGAGGCTTTGTGAACAGCAGAGCACAGTTGAAGAGCTGTTTGTTCAAGGAGCTCTCTTCTATGTTTGCAACTTCCTCACCCAGCCTTTAAGCAGTAACTTCAAATTGAAAACATGGAGTGGAATGCAATTTAGGTTCTTTGCGACTATTTGATAGTATTCAGGAGTTCAGACATTTTTTCTGGGCTTATTGTTGTCATGGTAGCCGTATAGTTGCTCATATTTACTCTGAATTTGTCTTCTGTGTTTGGCCAGTGTTTGCCTATGGAGCTACAGGTGCAGGAAAAACTCACACAATGTTGGGCACTGCTGATGCCCCAGGTGTGATGTATCTCACCATGAAAGAGCTGTTTGCTCGTATGGACCTCATCAAGGAGGATAAGGTCTTTGATGTAGCCTTTTCTTATCTTGAGGTGATGCTTCAGACATGCACACAGACTTTCAACAGCATTGTGCATTTATTCATTTACATTTTTGTTCCAACTTTTTAATAGATGGAGAACAGTCATGCTTTGTTGTAGTTCCAAACCCCATCTCTGATTTCCCACAGTTACAGACTGAATTTCTTTCAGTCCTTCTTTAATACATATCTGATTTAATTAAGTGCTAGTTTGGTCTAGAGCCTAAATTAGGGCTGCTTTATTGCAGGTGAAGCAGTATGGGTTAGTCAAACCTTTTGTGTTCTGAGCAGCTTGGTTTTTGTATTTTCTTTTGAACAGGTTTATAATGAGCAGATTCGGGATTTGCTAACTAACTCCGGTCCATTAGCAGTGAGAGAGGATGGTTCCAATGGAGTTGTGGTCCAAGGACTTACCCTTCACCAGGTAAATTGGGCTTATGTGTGTTATTTCTGTGTGTGTTTGTCGTCATTGATTAGTTTTGTCTGATGCAAGTGTGTCGTCTCTACTTTGTAGCCCAAATCTGCAGAGCACATCCTTGAAGCTCTTGATTATGGCAACAAGAACAGGACACAGCACCCCACTGACATGAACGCCACGTCTTCACGCTCTCATGCTGTATTCCAGGTAAAAGGCTTCTCACGATTTTGAGGCTTTGCTCTGTGAATATCGCATCCGGTTCTGTGTAACTATTTTGATGCTGTAAGGCCTCATGTTTCCACGTGCAGTCGCTCTACAAAGGGCATACATTTTTAAATTGACAAATTAATTAACATAAAGCCTTTCATTTTGTCATAAGTGGTAAAAAATATATAATCAGGAAGGGATTATAATAATCATTTTCTAAAAGCTTTGACAAGGCAACAGAAAATCAACGCTTTGCCCATGCTTTCCTGATGTTTCATTGCTAGATTATATATTATAGTTTATTAATTAAACGGCTTTGATCTTCTCTGAAATCTGACACCTCAGTCATCTTTCAGTTGATGTTGGTGTTTTGGAGTTAATTGCACAGTTCAAACCAGTTTTGTTTGGTTTATTAAATTGTCAAGGAAAAATGGAAATATTCTGATTCAGAAAATCGTATTTCTTATTTTGCCAAATCTTATTTCTTCAGATCTACTTGAGACAGCAGGATAAGACAGCCAGTCTTAACCCAAACGTTTGTGTGGCTAAAATGAGCTTAATCGACCTGGCCGGCTCAGAAAGGGCCAGTGCAACCAATGCCAAGGGGGCCCGTCTTCGAGAGGGAGCCAACATCAACCGCTCTCTCCTGGCCCTCGGGAATGTCATCAACACACTCGCCAACCCCAAAGTAGGTCTATACCTAAAGTGAGAGACTGTGAGGGATTGATTACCCAGAGCTTGTTGAAAAGAGATCTGTGACATTAATTCATATTTAAATTGACAACAACGTATTTGATTCTGCAAATATGATACCTTTTGGGGGAGTATGTACATATCCGGTCGTTTGTTTCTGCACATTGATTGAATTTGGTTCTTGTGGCTTAAGCTTTTGATCTAAAGGTTTATTCTAAAAGGTGCCGTGGAATAACAGCTTTAATGGAATTACCTGACAGATATCAATGAAATAGGTGTCCTGAAATGTCACCTGTCTCTGTGACAACCCTAGGCTGTGTAAGAAGCAAAAAACGTTATGCTTTCTTTGGCCAATCGGAAGAGTTGCATGTTTATTTAATCTTACCTATGACATTGAGATGCCGTATTTGCTTGTCTGTAGGTGGTTTTGAAAAGAGGGTCATGGCCACCTGACAGAAGTTCCAGAATGGCTAAAATTGCTAAAAGCTTGTTTAAATCTCTAAAATTAGTTTTGTAGACAAGCACAAATTTCAGTTTAATAAAAAAAAAAAGAGTAGCAGCCAAACTGTCCACCATATATGGGAATTTTATCAATCCCAATTTGACAGTCCAGAGTGTGCAAAACTGTAATCTAGGCAAAGAATTTTGTATACAAGTTTGTTTGTGGTCACTATTCCCATAACTACATTTTATGTCTAATCTTTTGACTAGCAATGTAGCTTAGAGATATGCAGGATGTGTCATCACACTTGCCTTGTAGAAAGACACTTAGTCTTGAACAGAAGACAGTACTATGGATACTCTGAGCACATTCTCTTCCATATTGCAGCACTGTAATCCACAGATTTGACAGCCTCCACTTTTACATTTACCTATTCCTCACCCTTTACAAAACAAGCCTGAAAGCTCCATTTCACCTTATTTAAATCTGTTCCTAAGACTTCATACCCCAATGAGTGTAGAAAATGTAATGGTGTACAGATTCTGTGTTGACCTACTAACAACACATCACCAGCATCTTGTTCTGATGTAAACAAACATGTTTGTTGTATCACTATTATCTTCACTGTAGCCTTTCTTGGTCTTTATCCAGTCTGGGTCAGCTGAGTTCATAGTGTGCTGTGTGGCTTTGATGGTTTTAGCCTTCCTCTCTGCTCTTTGCTTTTGAGACAAACCCAAAGGCTGTGCTGGCTCTGTGGTTCAATGACTGATGGTATCAGTTGGAATACCTACACCTCTCTTAGCCTGGACTCTGTTGTGTACATGTGTCCCTCTCAGGGCCGCTTTCTGTGCATTTGTGTGTTTATGTGTGTAGGGCCCTTGCTTGTGCACCAGTGCAGACTCCAGCACACCTCCACTAGAGACACTGTGTAGAATTGTATCCAGATTTTCTGTCTCAGAGAAGGTTTGAGGGTAATTTACCACCCAATCCCATTAGCCCGTGACGGATATAGAATGTAGTCTTGGAAAATGTCTGTTAAATCTGCCTCGCAGTGTTTGTTTTGTGCCATAAGCCATTATAAAGGGTGCCTTAATTGTTATTGGGTGTCTGGTGCACATTTGCTGCTGTGCACATCTCACATCTTTTTGTTTAGCTTTTACATCTCATTAGGTTTGGAGGATGAATCAGTAATTAGGAATGTTTAATACCTACTTTTTAAAAAATTTATGTCTTCAAATTACTCGTTCTTACTCATACTTTCATTCAAATATTTTATTTTAGACTAGAAGGACAGATAAGAAAGCGACTGACACTTGACTGAATCATACTTTATTTACACAGGCAATTCTGCATATTATTTGTTGGTTAGTTTATTATTTAATTTCTAGGCCACAAAGCATTTTTTATTTAAATGAAGTTATTAAAATTCTGAAGACACGTGACAGCATTGTAACATGCGCTCACAAATTTCTCCATCTCAATTACTTCTTAGTTTATCACAGTTGTGAAAGAGTTTGCTTGTTCTAGCTCATGTCTGTGTTTTATCTTGATTGCGGGTTTTGTTTTTGTTTGTTGTACTGAACAGAGGCATTCGAAGGTTAAGGCTGTTTTGATTTTGTTAGTTATTTGTTTTGTCTGGAGTTTTTCAGCATCCATTAGTTTTTTCCTGTAGTACAGTTGGATAGATTGTAGGACATAGAAATGGTGAAACAAGCAAAAATTATTTCAAAGTAATATCTTAATGCGTGATGCTGTATTATGTCATTCTCACAGCTAGAATAATTTTTTATGCCACATGAATATTTTTGAGAAATAATGAGACTGACCACCATTCAGAGCAAGTATGTGAGAAGGTGAAACATGCTTTGGCATTACATTAGAACAGAGGTCTCCAAAGAGGTTCACAGATCTGCAGAGTTCAGCTACAACCCAATTAGACACACCTGAAGCAGCTATTAAAGGTCTTTGAGACTGCTAGAAACATCCAGGCAGGTGTGTTGGAGTAGATTGCAGTAAAACTTTGCAGGCCTGTGGACCTCCAGAAACATGGAATAGGGACCCCTGCATTAGAATTTAATTGACTGCCAGTCCAGTACCATCTAAAGAAGTGAATAAAAGATCATATTATAGTACTGTGTTAAAGGACTATAAACGCAAAGAATCACTGTGTCATTTTTTTTTACCTAGATGTAAATATTTCGCCAGGTCCTTGCTGATGCCCTTGCTGAAAATGTGTTTATTGTATATTTGTACTGTATATTGTTGTTTTGGTAGGATCTGATGCTCCCTAAGGACTGTGTTCTTAGTATGTATGTTTTATTTATGTACTTTTGTGTTTGTGTCTCTTGTGGTTTTTGTTTGTCGTTTGATGCTGGTGTGTGTGTAAGGTGAGGAGGTTTGTCCCTGTCTCTGGGCCCCTCCACAGTGCAGCTTCATAGGTATTGTTTTCATGCCATCTGCATAAATTAACCTGTCATGCAGACGGCTCTCCTTACCCATATTCTCTTGGGAGGACCTGACACAGGCCACTCACAGACATGCAAACACACTACTAACACAGCTGTGGCAACTGTGTTTTTTAAAAACTTGCTAACAATTGATAGTATTTGCTGTTTGTGTGCTGGTGATGATGATGTTGTTGTTTTGTATGTTACATAAGCTGGTGTTTTACCACTAAAATGCCCTCTGCCTGTGTTCTGCTTTACTTATTAGTGCAGTAATTCCTAACAGAGAAAGAAAAATTGACTGAAAACTGGGACACGGTCTTCATTTCACTCCTTTACATGGAGGTTTTGCCATTTTCCCACAGGCCACCACTTGATACAAAACTGTAATGAAAACATTACCACACTCAGGCAAGGTGCAGGCTGCAGTTTAGGACAACAACTTGACAAACTTTCATATATGGAGGTTTACTGTGTTTTCTCACATGTTTGTGTTATTGCACGCCCTTCTCTATGTATGTCACATCACCTTAGTGGAATCTTGGATTTGATGTGATATGGATGCCAGGATGTGAACTGCACACCAGTCACTAGCTCCTGAGATTAATTAGACAGTTGGTTTGTGAATGCTTTTATTCACGGGTCAGACAGGCCAGTGAGATGAAAGAGAGCGTGCCAACTGCCTGTTTGAACGTGTAACACAAAAATCTATTGAAGTTAACCTAATTGAGACAAATCTGAAATTATTGTCAGGGTCTGGTAGAGAAGGTCAGTAACATCTGTTTATTTATTGAGTTGTTTGATGTTATTCTAGAATTTAAAAGAAATCTTTGAAAAGATTTACCAAAGACAGTAAAGATGCTTGTATAATAGTAACATGAACACTTCTTTGTGGAGTAGTGGTCTCATGCTTGCAAACAGCAATTTTAAGTTTAAACCTGTGTGTTTCTAAACCACTTTATTTAAAATGCTCAAAAGGGTATTAATTGTGAATTAAATTAAGCTCATCTCCGAAATGGCCTGAAATGAAATTTTAGGCCTAACCCAATTCTAGCAATCTGTATCCCTTCACTCTTCCGTAGTTGTTTCCTGTTGTCTTGCTGATGTCCTTTTATGATATTTTTGGATTCGATTTTTATTTATTTTGTCTGGTTGTTTTTTTTTTTATATTCTCAGTGTAAGAAGACGCACATTCCTTACAGAGATAGCAAGCTGACACGACTTCTCAAAGACTCTCTGGGTGGAAACTGTCGAACTGTGATGATTGCGAACGTCAGCCCGTCCTCTCTCTCCTATGAAGATACGCACAACACTCTCAAATATGCCAACCGCGCTAAGGAGATCAAATCCACTGTAAGTCCTACACATACACACAGTTTCAGCAGTCCTCACACCAACAACATGCCTTAAATCACTGAGCACAAGTGGATCCTGACAGGATCAAAATGCGATTTTATTTTATCTATGTATTATTTACCGCAGCAGATGCATCTTATTTCTGTTGTCTCTCTGTCTCTGTTTCAGCTTAAGAGTAATGTCATGAGCTTGGATAGTCACATTGGCCAGTATGCCGTCATCTGTGAAAAACAGAAAGCCGAGGTAAAAAAAGTGTTTGGAAGCTTAAGTCTCATTTTTGATTGACTATTCGAAAGCTGAAAATTCTACCCATTGCAGGCAGTATACAGCAGTAGTAAAATAAGGCACTATAGCCAGTTGCAAGAAAAATCTTAGTGATAATATTCTTAAAAAGTTTTATTAACTGTTGCATGCAAGTGGCACCTGAATCCAGTGTCCCACAATCCTGTGCTTGCAGCTTAGTTATTGATGGAATTTCAAAGGCACTTTAATACACAAAATGTGACCTGTTTAGTCATTGATTGTTTGACTGGGCTGCGAGGAAGCTGCTTTAGGTTTCACATATAGCCTCTCGTTTTGCTGCTATGTGAAGCTATGTAGTTCGTAAATCTGGTTTGTTTCTCCTGATAGGTGAGATGGGTCTGACCTGCATGAGACTGGTTTGTGTAATGAGACCAAAGCTAACTGTGTGTGTGCTTGTAGATCATTATGCTGAAACAGAAACTCAAAGAGTATGAGGAGCAGAAGCTGGAGGTTCCTGCCCTTAATCCAATCCCCATCCAGAGAAGAGCCGAATTTGAGAAGTAAGTGTTTACATACAATAATAGTTATGTTTGCTCTTTAAGTGTGCTATAGTGCAACATGACACACTCTGTTTGCAGGCATTAGTAGGTGACTCGAGTCCTGTTTTCTTTTGTTTAGATTGTTGTTTATTTTATGCCATGTGTGATGTGCAGCTCTTTAACAACGTCCTTTGAAACTTTGTATATGCCTCAATTATTTATAAGAGTACACAAGACAAAGCCAGACACCATTGCAGGTGGAGGTCTCCTTACCTCAGCATTTTTCATCAGGCCCAGTGGAGAGTCAGAGACTCTTTTTCTTTAATTTTTTAGGGTTGTATTTATTTGTTTGTGTGTTTGTTTTGTTCATAGCATGTTTTAGACCATAGATGTTTTGACCGTTTTTGCAATACGGCCCTGCCCCACCTTCAGCCTTTGTTCTGTCATCCTCTCAGGCTTTCTTGTCTGTTCTGCAAATCTGCAGCAACATCCATAGGCAGGGAGAAAACGAAGGACGGGCACAGGGAGGCGAGAGAGGGAAAATCGCAAGGGTGGGAGGGATGGAGAGGGGAAGGAGGAGGGGGAAAAAGCTGAATGAGTCTCACTCCTACGTGTTTCATTCACATCGGTATTAGAATTCACAACTTGCCGAGAGAGGGAGAGAGATGCTTAGCGGTGAGGAGGGGCCGCACGCTCCTGCCCGCATTAAAAATGCAGGAGTCTGGCAGTGTCGGCTGCTGCACCAACATTATGGCCCCAAATACAGCTTCTGCACTCTCTCTCAATAGATTTTTCATTTTATTATTTAAGTAAAATCTAATACCACCCACACACAGGTGATATCTCAAAGCATTCATTGAGTTGGCGTATGCAGTGTTGTAAAAAATTGTGCCTTATTGAAGGCTCTCACTGGAAGACATTTTTGTTTGAATGGAAGTGCAATTGCCCTTAGCGCTTAATATTATATAGAAGAGGAGATGGAAAGGTTATTACTGGCTGCGTTTACAGCCAGCTTTCTGAGACTGCTATGTGTGGTTGTGCACGTCTCCATACAGGTGATCAGTTCAGGTTTTCATTGTGAATCAGCAGATGATTCAACATGCATTCCTGAGGGAAAACACATTGAATGTAGTAACTCGGTAGGTTGGGAATAAGGGGCAGTATTTTTCTAGTATGCTAGTGTGTATTATGTTTATCCTAGAGTATTCTTTTTTTTTCGCCCCTACCCCCTTTACACTAATAGGGATTATTATTGAGGGAGGTTGCCAGGTCACTTCTTTTTGACATTGCATTCTATAATATTTGGTTTAGTGAGCTCCACAACCTGACATAAATTTTGAAAATCTGGTCACAAATGAGCTGCCAGTAAAAAGTTTACTTGCACAAAATAAAAACATTCTATTTGGAACAGGATTGTATATAAACTGCTGCAGTAAATAATAAATCGTTATAAACAAGATGAACAATTACTAATGCATGAATCAAAATAACCCAGAAGTTTATTAGTTATATAAGTACACATCCAGTTGTCTAAACGAGCACCATGTGTGACAGAATGTGAACTAACCACCAACTCTACAAGAGTAATATTTTTAATCTCAGTATAAATAAGAGACAAGAAGATTCATTGATATCAATGGCTGTGTTTTGGCAGAATGTCTGAGTCTCTGCGCAGCGTGTTTGCAGCACGTCTGCAGGTTCGCAAAAAGCAGCTGGACATTGAAAAGCAGCTGAATGAAAGCCGGCTAACCATGAGGCACAGGGAACTGTGGCACCATCAGAGCCTGATCTTCTTCCCCAACAATAGGGCAGAGAGGGTAACAGCACCAATACACATCTATACACGTGGCCATTTCAAACTTAAACTGATGTTTTGAACATATACTGCAGTTTGCCTTGCCCCTTGAGCAGCTGAGCAGACTTTGAAATTGACTTTAGGATTTTCACAGCATAAAAGGCCAAGCCTGGAAATGTGTAATAAAATCTTAAGTAACTGAAATTTCTATAATAAATATACAATTTGTAGCTATTGCTCATTTTTAGTCAGTTCAAAGTGATTGGATTAACATAGTGTGTCTGCGCGCGCGCGTGTCTGCGCGCGTGTCTGCGCGCGTGTGTATACAGTGCTGCTTGAAAGTTTGTGAACCCCTTGAGCTGTTCAGAGATTTCTGTTGGTTTACCATGATTTTCTTATGTTTGTTGATCAATTGCATATGTTTGTTTGGAGGGAATTTTTTGAGTAGCCAAAAAACTACATGAAAGATTAATTATTGTATGTGCAAAAGTAAGTGAAGTCCCAGCTGCATTGGTAAAGTCAAGTGGGTAACCAATTCAGGTGAAACACATTTGGGTGCTTAATCAGTTAAGCAGACCAATACAATTGGACATCCTTAGGAAAGTGGTTAGGCAAAACAGATTACAAACACTGAGTCAAAGAATGCCAAGAGGAAAGGAGATATCCGAGGACATCAGGAAGAAGGTGGTGACAGCCCATCAGTCTGGGGAAGGCTATAAGACTGTCTCCATGAGATTCCAACTCCATCCATCCACTGCAAGACAAATAATCTACAAATGGAGGGCATTCAACATGACCACAACTCTGCCTAGAAGTTGACGCCCATCAAAACTATCATTAAGAAGCACCAGAAAATAAATAAATGAAGTAAAGGCCAACCCACACATCACATCTAGAGAGTTGCAGACCTCTCTGGCAGCATCTGGGGTAAATGTACATGCATCTACAATCAGAATATTAAACAGACATGACATTTATGGGAGGGTTGCTAGAAAGAAGCCTCTGAAAAGAACAAAGCTGCCTGTTTCAACTTTGCCCGAGAGCATTTGGACAAATCAGAGGCTTTTTGGAAGTCTAATCTTTGGACAGATGAGTCCAAAAAATTTGGTCATAATCAAAGCCGCCATGTTTGGAGAAAAGCCAATAATAAATTCCAGGAAAAGAACCTCCTCCCAACAGTGAAGCATGGTGAAAATGTGACGGTCTGGGGCTGCTTTTCTGTCTCCAGGCCAGGGCAACTCCATATTATTCAGTGAAACTTGAATTCTTAGACCTATCAACAAATTCTTGAAAGAATCCCCTGCCATCAGTCAGACAAATGGGTGAAAATGGGTGATGCAACAAGACGATGACCCTAAGCATTCAAGCAAATCCACCAAGCAATGGCTTAAAAGAAAGAAGGTTCACACTGTTGATTGACCTAGTCAAAGTCTGGATCTCAATCCAGTTGAAATGTTGTGGCTAGACCTGAAGCAGGCGAGATGCCAGATGTCCTTCCAACCTCTCTCAGCTCGCTGAGTTCTACAAGGAGGTGTGGGCAAAAATCCCCAAAGACAGATGTAAGAGACTGGCCAGTGGTTACAGAAGACGTTTGCTTGAAGTAATGGCTGCAAAAGGAGGTGCCACAAGTTACTAAATAAAAGAGTAAAATTTTTTCCATAAATAATGACATATATATATTTTTTTGTTTGTGTCCATTATTTGGAAGTCTGCTTCACAAATTGTGTGTGTGTGTAAAATAGATATTTTGGTATAAATATAAATAGACCACTTAGTGATTGCTATCAGGATATCAAGAGACTTTTAACCAGCATAACAAAAATTGTTTCTGAAAAAAATCACCCACTCTGCTTTTAAATTTATTGCTTTAAAAAGTGTGCAGACCCTATGGGTATGAAACACTCATTTGTAGAACCACAATTTTAGTCGTGCGTTTTATTTTTTTTTTGCGTGTTTTAGGCCACCTGTAAATACGAGCGTAAGCTGGCCTCCCTGAAGTCTCACCAGGAGCACCTGCAAAAACGTTTGCTGGAAAGTGAAAAGCACTTTCAGGAGAACGAGGGATGGCTTCACCGAATCGAGAATGAGATGAAACTACTCGGACATGAAGGACATTCTCCAGAGGTTAGAAAGGGGTCAGGAGTTGAGTTTTATCTCACTGCAAAATGTTTTATCGACAGTTTCTTAAAATGCTATAGTACAACCCGTATATCAATTGGTATGACTAAGTGTCTGAATGATTTTTCAAAAAATCTCTTAGTGTGTTCACAAACAACTGGTAAGATCATTGAAAAGTCACAGAGATTCATTAGTCCAGAAGTGTGGGAATCTTTGGATATATTGTAGTCTTCTGTCCTTCAAATTACAGGACAGTGCCACTAGCATCTCCCCCAGAACAGCTGTTGCACATATGATGAATGCAAAGTGCATGCAGTTTTCAGCAAGTCAGCTGCATTATCATTCAGTTCAGTGCTGGTTGTTTTTGATAGGGTCGCACTGTGAGCCCTGCATGCCAGCAATTACAACATATTTTCAGCATGATGATTTTAATTAGGATAAAGGAGAACTCTATACTCTGTCTATACTCAAAATTTGAGTCATTTCTTTTCTTGATATGAAAGATGTTGGCTTATCATCCATTTCAGAACTTCATTACCAATGTTTTCATGTTTTCTACCCAAGTAGTGAAGCAGTAGGGTGCCAGTCTGTAGTGTTGTGATGTCTGAAGCAGGCTTACTCCTCTGAGGCCCTGGATAGCAGAGCTCTTCTGAAGCATTTGTTTGAGCCCATCTGTGAAGACGGCCAGCTCAACTTAAAGAGGAATACCATTATCTTTGAATTGAAAACTGGCATAAATTGTCCCTCTGTATCTTAATGCACCTGAGCGCATGTTTTAACTTGGCTGTCACGTTCATCTGAAGCTTTTTGCGACTATGCATGCAGTTAAGCGCTCTTACTGTTGGTGGTAAACAATTTTTCAATGCTTTATGAAAACAATAATATTATAATGAATATATATTATTCATTATAATATACATGAATGACTTTGTCTCCTATTGCATGGTTTTTGTTTACGCCCAGATTGTGGCCCTTTGACAAACACACTGACCATCTCTGTGTGTTTCTCGTATACTCACACCTTCTTTTAACTCATCTCTTCATTTCTCCACCCGAGGATGTCTTAATAAAGGAAAAAATCAATGCTTTTTCCTCATCACTCCCTACAGCAGCTTGCCTAAACCCACACCTCTTTTCTCGCTCTCATTTTTCCCCGTTTTCTCTTTTCCTGGAAGTAGAACGAAGTAGTGACGCACCCGCCCGTCAAATGTTCTGTGCTCTGCTGTTTTGCGTTTTCTTGCGTCAGAGGGGGTAGAAAGCTCCTCAGAAGGTGCATTTTTAGTGAGACACAAAGAAAACAAGAAGCTAGACTAAAAACAACATCTAAGCTGTTTCATCATTTCTGTAGTGTCTCGCCTCTGTTGCCTTTTTCATTATAGTGCGTAGATGAGGTGGTTTAATCTCGCCGTCCTCTTCTTCACCTGCAAATCCATGCCAGCCTCACTCCCGGGCTTGACGTTCTATTAAAATTTGTCATCTAATAGATGAATTAAGCATGCACATCCCTGCCTGTGTCCTGATGGAGGCTACTGTTAATATGATTGTTGGGGTGGACTTAAGTCTCTGCTTTGGACAGCTGGAAAACTGTTTCTGCTCATTTATTGGGATGGTGCTTGTCCCAGCAGGCTGGTTAGAGACAGTAATATTGCCGACAACAAATTCTTTTTGAATTTACTGTCATCAAAGGAATCACAAAACACCCGTCTGTGATCTTTACAAATAGAACACAAATACAGTAAAACTACTATACTATTGCCAGCCACAGAAAGGTTTCTGCATATTAATATGCTCTGATAAATGTAATTTTTGACATTGACATCAAAATATATTCTAAAGCACATTAGACCACACAAATGCTGATGACCACAGCATTGAAAAACATCTGTGTTCAACAATTATTTATAACATGCTAATACTATGCCAATGCATCTGTTAAAGCATTTGTGAAGGACCTATTAAAGCCCTTTTACAGTGTAGGCTCACCTCTCAGTGGTAATGCTTTCGGTATCCTTTTATTTATTTTAAGCGCAGGTCGAAGAGCTACTAAGGTTGCTGCCGTGACTGCTTTGTTGCGTTTAACTTCATCGCATTAAGATGTCTTTTTGCATGCAGGAGCTGAAAAGAGAACTACAGTGCCATCAGCTGCAGCTGCAGATTTCTGACCTTCAGCAACACATCGAGCACACGGGCCACCTCATCAGCTTGCAAGACCAGGAGAACACTCACACACTCAAGTATGAGTCAACGCTTGTATAGGTTCTGTACAAGGTTTCATGATGTCAGGCTTAGTCATCCAGAATATGTGTCTTTGTGGTAAACCACATTTTTTTTATACACGCTGGAACGTTTTATTTCTTTTTGCTTTGTAGAAAGTTCTTTGTATTATTCAGATTAATTTTAAATTTGCAATGTAAATACCTCCATCTGTATCATTCAACACTACCACTTTTGTACATCACCTGTCAGGTTGGTAAACGCACTGTTGTCCACCTGCCGCCGACAGCACCTGGCTTTGAAGGCCGCGAGCATCACCGTAGATGACACTGAGTGGGAGGAGCTAGAGCGTCTGGTGCACAGAGAAAGGGGTGTGGTCTGGGCAGACCAAGAGAAACCAGAGGAGAGGGATGATGGTGGCACAGGAAGCACTCACCTACGACCCATCCTCTTTTTCTCACACCTCATTTCTCATCAGAGCACACCTTGCAGTAAGTCCTAAAATCCAACTCAAAATGTCTCCAGAAAAAGCACTGATTTGCTGAAAACGAAGAATATTGGTACCCGTTTTTAGGGTGGGCACAAAATCAACAATTTCTCAATACCAATCTTGATAGAACAGCAAAAACTTCTATATAACTTTTTTTTATAAGTTCTATATAAGTTTTTCTATTTAAAATTTCGATATAATATGCGGTTGGCCAAGCTTCTTATAAGAAGTTAAATATTTTTATAAATATCTAATTTAATTGCCATGTAGCATATAAGTGTTTCAAGTAATAAGATACGCGAATAGTCCGAAAAATGTCGTAAAATGAATAATAACAATAGATCAAAGAAATAAATGAAGCAAACTTGAAGGTATTCAAGTGTCTGCAGCAGTATCAAGATAATAATAAACATTCAGAAATCAGAAAATGAGAAATCAAATCCAAAATAAAGCAGCTCAAGTGATTGGCATAGTCACTGAAGATACTTCAATGGTGTTTCAGTGCTGTCAGAGTTTGAGATGCAGACCTATAAATTAGCTGTAAAGTTTTTGTTTCTTGTTACGCTTTTTGTTTGAGTTCAATTCTAAAGGATATGTTCAACATAAGTCTTCATCCTAAAAGTTTGTTTTATATTTTTCTTGTTAGTTTTCTTTTTTGACTAATATAATTGGACAACAGAATAGAATATATAAAAGCCAGATGAATGCTTCTGTTGTCGCTTTTATCATCGTGACACATTAGCAACTGGTAAACATCAAGAGTTCGGCATCTCACTGCCCATGACTACAGTTTTAAACAACAGGTTTGTCTAATACTAGCTTAAAATTGTTCCAGTAACAAATCATTAATGTCTGATTTGTTTACCCTTTTTGATTAGATAAAGTAATGCTAGTCACCAACAATTAAACAGTTGCAAGGAGACTGATTCTTAATCTTGATAACAGTGCTGTTATAGCAGAATGAACTGTTCCTGCTGTCACTGTGGTGAGCACTGAGTAGTGTTTGTTTATATAATGTCAATATTGTGATGAATCCTGGAGCTTTGAAAAGGCACTATGTAAATTAGATGTAGTAGTAGTAGTAGTATTATTGTGAAAAAGTGACAGAGTAACAGAGCATGCATGAGACTGACAGCACGCATGCACACGCTCTTTGTATGGACACACACACTGCAGGCACTCATGTCACATCAAGTATACTCAGAGTTGCCTTTGCATTTTGTTGATTCATTCATTATTAGGTCCTTTGCTGTTTCTTTTCTTTTCCTATTTCAGTGATAGTGAATATTGCTGTAATTATTCTTGAAAATAAACACTATCGTAGACTAAAAATTCATAAATATTTAAATCAAATTCATAGGCATTGTTAAACACAAGATGAACTGCACAGTTTTTAACTGCTCAGAACATTTGTGACTGGTTTTAAACCTACATTATTTTTGTTATTTTTATTTGTGTGTGTTTGTTCATTGTTCATTCATAAATTATTAAAGCAAAACTAACACCTCTGTGCAACTAAATAGGATGTATTATTCAAAAATAGATGTCGCTTCTGTTTGTCCATAGCTGATGAGTTAAGAAATAAGCCAAAATATGTTGTTGTTATTAGACACTTTAAAAGTGAAATGAACTTTGCAAGAAGAAAACTAGAAGGTTTTTACGCATTAAACAGGCACATCATAAAGCCTGTTTTCTGCCATGCTCCCGTGACTGATTGTTTTTAGCGTCAGTGTAATGTGATCTGTATTGTGTTAGTGTTGACAGATCTGTGTGGCTTGATTAACATGTGTTTACTTCCTGTGTGATGTATACATTGGCCTGAATAGACGGGAACAGAGCAAATAAATAACAGTATGTTCTGTTCAATCAGGTGCTGAGAAACGCACACGTCGAACCTCACAGCGCCTCAGACTCGCACACCCGTTTAAAGGTAAACTCATCTCTGTCTCCCTCCATGCTCTGCTTCAACCTACTCTGCTTCAGTCATCAATCCAGCTGCCAAAGTCTGTCTCATTGTTCATACTGACAGATCACACACACACACAGTGTTTTGTACAGTTGTAAATGTTTTTGTTCTTCAAAAAAATCAGGTTTCAAAAATTGGCTATATTATTTACCGTAGACTTCTACCTCTATTTTTAGTGAATTTCATGCACAATATCAGTTTATAAATTGCCAAAAGTAAATGACAAAAGAAAAATAATTGAGAAAACATGTATGACAATGTTGATTTTATTATCTTTGACGTATAGATTGAAAATCAGTAATAAAAAACAAATGTATTTAAAAACATGGCCAGTGTGCAGTGTTTTGTCAGAACAGATAAACATTTGAAGTCTGTCAATGTCTCCTTTAAATTGTGGTTCGGTAGGTGGATCATGTGTCAAATCTATGCAGGCATCAAAATAAAATGTTATAAAAGCTAAATCATATCAGTGCCTTAAAAAAATAATAGGATGAAATTGAGTTTGACATGTTGACTACCACAGTTACATGGATAATTCTTACAGAACAACAGAGATATTGCTGGTTTAGCTCAGGAACAGATGGCACACAGTCACACAACATTGTCCACATTCATGGAATGAAATGCAAAAACATTTTACAGGATGGAGGGAATAGAAGGGTGAGAAAAAGGGGAAAAGGAGGAGAGGAAAGCTTTGGGAAATGTGAGTTATTGCTCAGTAAATGGAGAGTAATGATATTTGCTGCAGAACAGGTGTTCCTCATTTGATTGAGACACGCTGTGGGAAATACACATTTCAGGAAAATTCAGAGACCTGCTCGAAGGCAGAAAAAGGGAGAAGTGGGGAAAACACAGACGGATAGTGTTAAAAAGCATAGCTGGGAAGAATGTTCTAAACTTCTGCATCTGTAGTATAGAGGATATTCTGAATGAGTTGCTTTGTTGCACATTGTATTTATTAGGAAAACAAATTTCCTGTGTATATAATTTTTCATTTTTGACAGGGAGATTGGGGTGTTTCTTTTTTGCCCCCTTGTCCAGTGGTTGTTTAAATTGTAATGATTTATTTCAAACACCATATGGGATTTGACCAGGTCAGGACAGTGTAAAATGTGACTTCATTTTCTGTTGCACTGGCAAATCAACCTTTTTGCAAATAAAAATGATGTATTTTAGAAATGATGAATAATTATGTTTACTGGCTTATAAAAGCAAGCGTGTTTTGTAAATGTGTGTAGGCATCAGTCAGGTGAGGTGTAGTGACGGCACGCCCACAGACTGTTCACGTTTTAAAAAATGGTGCACAGGGTTTTATCAGATCTCTGGGGAATACAAAGTTTGTGTTTACAAGTTCTCAGGCTGCTACAATAAGCTATTCTAAGAAAGAGCTATTAGCTGGATTTGCCAAAGTTTGCACGGTTTGTGGAATTGCATGGCATCTTACAGTGATCTTAAGAGTTTAGGCATTTAGTGTCAAATAAAGAGGATATGCTCATGCTGATTTGTTTTCTAATTTTCTGAGAGAGTTATTTGTAAAATTATTGTAATTATTTGTTTCAGATGGGCCACTAATTTCTTTATCTGTACAACCGTTCCATTATTTGAATAAGATCTCAGTTTGGTGCCACAGTAAAATACTGCATTCAACAACATTTACAAATTGAAATGCATTGCTCTATTTAAAAAGAGCAAAACAACAATCAAGTCGTGTTTTTCATGGTTCGGAAATAAAATGCTTATTTTAGAGCTTTTCAAGTTCTTCTGTATTTCTGAAAGCAGAAATGAGAGCTGTGTTCAGTTTACCCCATGTTGTGTTCCCAGTTCCCTTCAAAGAGACAATACATTTGACAGATCTCTGCGTGCTGAAACTGAAAAAGATACAGAGATTCAAAGAGAGGGTTATGAATGAACCTCCGCCCCACCATCTACGCGCTGCATGACGATATCGTCTCTGCGCTCGTGCTCAAGTGCTAGATGGAGAGATGGAGTGGGAGAGTGAAGGCATAAAAAATGGTGATGGAGAGATACAGGAGGGGTCACGTATAAGTGTGCATGAGACTGCCAGTTTGCTGCATGTTAGAACTGACCCTGTGAAACATGTTTGTGTCTTCTCACTTGTCATTGTTTTGTATTGTATCTTTGCGTTTGTGTTTTTGTATTTTTTTTTCCTCTTGTCCATGCGTTTTTTTTCTTTTTTACAAACAGTCTTTCTCTTTCACCCCGTCATCTACATCTAGCCTCTTTCTGTACCGCCAACCCTCTTCCGAATTTCATTCATAAAATGATTCCTCTGTGCAAGGAGGGGGGGGCTATCACATATAGTATGAAATGCTCCTGGATTGGCCGAGGACAATTCTGCAATAAAAAGAGAGCGAGTGAGAGAGAGGCATGAGCCAGGCGACCCTAATCCACAGTGGCTTCCTCCAGAAATAGCGCCTCATGCATGTTTTAATCCCACCAGCCAAAAATATGCCACCCAGAGCACTCTGTCACCAATTACAGATCGCACCTATTCCTCTGCTTCCGCTCTGGGCCATACATCACTGTCCAGCACTCAAGCTCTCTTTGTTTCATGTTGTCACCTGATCAGCATTACCCTGTGCTGTTTTTTGTGCAGCAGCACGCTAGCGGCATTCATGAGTGGTGATACGCAACTATCGGCTTTGAGAGGCCATCAAAGAGAAGCGTGATTGGTCAGTTTCATAAGAGCTGTTTTCTGTTCTCAAACTTTCTTTGCTGTTAAGTGCGCATAGTTAGTCATTAACAGGATGTCAGGTTCTCTCCCATGCAGTCCAGATTTCTGAGAATCAGCACTGAATCAGAGAGAAAGAGAGATGGCTGTGTGTCAACATTTTGACCAGCAGGAGCTCTGAAGCATCGCAATTGGTCAAGAACGCTTAAGATGCAGCCGCAGTGTCTCTCCCTCTCTTTTCTGCATCGTGTGAGTCAGTGTGCGGCCAGACTGCGACGTGCTCCAGCATACTCTGCCACTCAATATCCAACGTCAGACCTCTCCAACAGCTTCCTGGAGCCTCCCTTGCCTTCCCCACCCACATACACCCATTGGCACACACATACACATACTGTCTGTCTTGACGAAGCAAAGAACTTGCTCTTTGGTGTAATATGGCTGTTTGATGTGCACTCAAATGGTCACGTGACAAGCATGACTAAATTATTCACTCTTGTAGGAGTAAAGAAGGTTTGTGTAAATGTATCGGTGATGGGAATTTGTGTGTATATGTTTGTGTGTGCGCGTGCAATATGTCTCTGTGGTTTAGACATAGGAGTGTACCTCACAAATCAGACAGCAAAAAACAATTTTATAATATGCCAGTAACTTGGATTTGTTAGGAATTATTTAAAGGCAAAGGATGTCACTTCTGTGCCACTGTGGCATCAAACAGAATTACAAAAAGTTTCAAACATTTCTCCATCTGTTGTTGGAGACAAACAGACAGTTCCACCCCAAACTCATGCCATTGATTGAGCTAATGTTATTACTGGTAAAATTGGGCTGCTTGGCAGATTGCAGTTTTGTTTGCTGCAGAGATTACATGCTTCACACTTTAAAGTAATTTCCTCTGCTGCTAAAAAGCAAATCTGATCCTATAACACATTCAGCTCTGATGAAGCTAATTTTGTGCCTTCTCTTCCAGGCTGTAGCCCTCACCAGGAGGCAGAGTCTGAATGTCCCTCTAAAAAAACAATCAGGAGGAAGCTGTCCGTGTCTCCTGCAAACCCGGATGAGAATGCAGCAGTTCCTGTGCCGTCCCATTACCCTCCTCCTTTTCAGGAGGTCTTAAAACAGGAGGGCATGTTTCCACTGCAGTACGCTCCTCAGGGCCAACCACACACTTCCAGCACCATTGATCCAAACTCCACATTTGACAAAGGTTCTAACGAGGATGTAACGGTCGCTAATGCCACAGTAATCCTATCACCAGAGCCGCATGGGCACACAAATCTCCGGGAGCTACGAGCTAACAATGGGAATGAGCCAGTTAAAAGGTATCAACTGTCAAAATCAGTATTGTTAGTAAATGCTACACTTGGTACTGTCTCCTACATAATATGCATGGGTTAATAATGCTTTGATTAAGAAAACACATAATAAATGTGATTAATAAGAGATGTTAAAGTGAACTAAATAGATCTGTTTTGCCTGGCCTAAATAAGATCCATTGACAGTTTTTGTCCCAATTACTTCCTAGGTTGGATATTCCATCACTTTTAGACCTGCGAAGATCCAAACCGTCCTACATGACCATGACATCAGCTGCTCAGGGCAAGCGCAAATTCTGGTGTGTGTTTATTGTGGGAAGAGGCCATTTAGATCATGGCTCACTGACATTTTACACTCTTGGTACTTGCCAAGATCTCATTTGGTGTATGTGTTTGCATGCAACAGTGGGAAAGATGACAGTTCTCAAGCTGTGGCTACAGCACCCAAGCGTATAAAGAGAGATTCCTGCGAGGCATCTAAACCACTGCGAATCCGACGCTTTGGAGGTTAGTACGACTGCATTGTTCTCAATACTTGAATAATTGCAGTTACTCTCTGTTGGCTTTCCATTTGTATCTTGGATGTGAAACATAAGTGTCTCTTATATTCCGTTTATAAAGTCCTCACATAGTCCTTTATGTTTGGTAAAGTATTATAATAGTGTAATAGGCGGGTCGGCTGACAGCTGTGAAACAATGTCAGGCGCTCCGCCAGAAGCACACAGTCTCCTCCCCTCACTCCTAATGGTTCTCTCACTCACACTTTTTCTGTTATCTTAAGAATAGAATTACGTAAATTGGCTGTTTTTCCTGTTTTATACGTGAAAGTGAGCTTTACCATGGTTGTGAAGTATTCTGTGCAGTTGTGCAATTTATAAATTAGGAAAATACATTAAAAAATAAAATAAAATATAAAAAATTACAAATTCAAAACTTTTTAACAGATTTTAATTATATAGTGCAATAATGTACAATAAAATGAATGTGTGGTCACAGGTGTGATTTTTAAACGTCTTCAAACATTCAACCAGATGTCGGAGTTGGAACTATTTGTCATAAAATCCTTTATTTCCTTTTTTGCTCCATCACATGTAGGTTCATCAGAGAATGAGTCGAGCAGGAAAGTAGTACG
Organism: Botia almorhae; assembly: GCA_036877575.1. Lineage (NCBI taxonomy): Eukaryota > Metazoa > Chordata > Actinopteri > Cypriniformes > Botiidae > Botia > Botia almorhae. The sequence goes on from JAZGTJ010000084.1 coordinate 84,943, forward strand.
GAGCATGTCTGAGGGAAACCTCCATCAGGTCGGCCAGAGCAAGCCCAAATCAGGTTCAATGGGGCCTGCTGCACTCTTTAAAAAAGTCACCAAGAGGATGTAAGAGATCTGCACCACTGTGAAAGGCACAGTGCTTGTGTGCGCTGCTCTTTTCATTAAAGGTGAACAATGGTCTGCGGAACAGACCATTGTTCACCACTTTCTATCACCACTTTCTATAATTTTTTTATGGTAATGTTTTAATTGTTTATGTATGTTTTAAATGTAATGTGCAACCTAACAAAGCACATCATAAAGTATTAACTGGATTTTATTGATGTTTGGGTCTTGTAAAGTAACTTGTTTTTAATGTTATGAATGAGTGACACTTTTTCCCCTTCTTAAATGTTGTAATTAAAATCGCTCAATTTAGAAAGCAACCTTTAGGTCAGTTGTGTTTCTGTTGTATGATGAATTAAAAAGAATATCAACCCTGTGTTTTAAATCTGAATTTTCTTTTATTGTCCTCATACATTTTACCCCTTTTTCATAAAACCATTCTTTTGCCTTCATATACTGTATATGAGTACACACACACATCCCAACAAAGGAAATGAGCCAGTTAAAAGGTATCAACTGTCAAAATCAGTATTGTTAGTCAATGCTAGCGAATGAAATTAATGGGAAATTAAGGGATGTTAAAGTGAGCTAAACAGATTTGTTTTGCCAGACCTGAATAAGTTCCATTAACACATAACATTTAAACTTATGTGGCTTTTGGCAAGGTAACACTTTGAAGGTAATATAACGTGAAGGAAAGTCAGCTTTTAGTACTTTATAATTAAAACATTTCAACAAGAAAAAAAGAATAATATTAATAATAATATAAAAAGAATAATAAGTGTAAAGTTTAGACATTTTTAATAGCTTTATTATTTCTTAGTTACACATTCACAGTGATTTGATTGATAAATATAAAAAGATTATTTGATGGCATTGGACAAATTCTCCACAAATTTTCTTACAAACTTATCCTGTTTCTTGTTTAATTGGGTGTGAGCCTAAATGCAAATTTTGGAGACAAGTTAAAGGTCCATCTTGGTCCATTATCTGCATGCCATCTGTCTAAACCAAAAGAAAATTGAGCCTCCTGCCAGGAGTATGGCCTGTTTAGTGCTCAAAATCCTGGAAGGGATAGTTCACCCCAAAATAAAAATTCTGTTCAAGAACTTAGTCATATGGGTTTGGAACAACATGAAGCTGACTTTCTTTTTGGGGACAAAGAGAAATGTTTGGCACAATGTTAGTGACTGAAAGCCTCAGTCCCTATTCACTTGCATCGCAAGTGGAATAAAAGCTGTAAGCATTGTTCTAAGTTTCTTTTGTGCTGTTTGGAAGAAAGTCATAAGTTTGGAACAACATGAGGGCAGGTTGGTGTGGTATTTTTCTTTTTAGTAACTTCTGTTTATTAACTGAATAATTCTGAGTATTAAATAAAGTATTATAATTATGAACATTACAATTTATGTAACAGCCTACAGGCAGATGATCTGCTGTGCCCGTAGTATCAAGATCGCCAAATCCCAAAAAAGTCTTATGGTGCCTGTCCACTCTTATGGGGCCTCAGTTTGGCCTTATTCTGTCAGAACTGCCTCCTGTTAAAGGGATTGTTTACCCAAAAATTACAAATTTTCCCCCACGAAAGAAGATATTTTGAGAACTATCCCTGTGGTTTTGTGGGCAAAATGGGAGTCAAAGGGTGCCACTGTTGTTCGGTTACCAAGGTAAAAATATCTTTAAAATATATTTTTTGTTCCTCAGAAGCAAAATTAAGGTGACTAAATTAAGGAAGCATTTTCATTGGTGGGTCAACTATCCCTTTAAACATTTTATTTGGAGTTCTGTAAAGAAAAGCAGTTTATTATGCAATATTTTACATACAACCTTTAAAGTTTACAATAACTTACATTATTGGTGCACACTGCATAATATTAGCCACTTTGCCCACAGCACTCTTCCTATTATCACTTCACTGCAAGGCAGAAACTACAAGCCTATAAAATAAGATGCTGGAGCTGTGGTCTGCACTTATTCACTTATGCACTTAGACAACATTGTGCTTTAATGCTGTTGTATTAAACACTTGTGTTTGAATTTCTCATCATTTCCCAGAGAAAGCATCTGCTAAAGGAAAAAATGTAAATGAAATAAAACATTCTGTACTTTTACTGTTGGTCAGTTTGTACATTATAAATCCTATATAATAAGCCTATTTACACAGCAATTAATATACATTCATTTAAACAAATTACATTTATTTGTACAATTTATGTATTTATTTTACAAAAAATGTAAAGTGTATAATTTGTTTGTGTTGAAAATGTCTAAATGTGTATTTAAACAGACAGTTTACATACACGCATGTTACATTTTTACTCACATATAACCACAGTAGTATGTAACACATCTGGCTGATCTTCTGTAATATTGCTGGGCAAGACTTCTCTTAATCCTGCAATGCCAAGCCCATGTACTGCACGCTATACTTAAGAATGTGTAAGAATAGTGGTACGGTCTTTGTAGACACTAGTAAATTTTGTTAATATCATTTTTGTATAATGGTCCTACTACAATTTTAAAGACTTCATCTCACTATTTATTTTCTTTTTGATTTCATTTCTGTAATGCATTGTGTAGTATTGTAATTTTGTAATGTATTATTTTATATATTGTTTATTATGTATTATTATTCTCCCTTTTTTATATAATTTACTTTCTTACTAAGAGCCATTTTCACATAAACTGGAAAGACTTGTTTGGTTTATTATGCTACCTGTCATTTATGTTAAGCGGGTTATTCATCTTAGTATTGTTAACTCGTATAACCAATATATGTCTTCTGTAAAAAAAACTATTTTCAACAACACCCTGTATTCTTTGTATTCTATATATATGTTATAATTTTCCCTTTCTGTGCTTTCTTTTTTCATATGTAAAGCTGCTTTGCAACAATGCAACATTGTGAGTGCTTTATAAATAAATTTGAATTGAAAATTTAACTTAATAGACATAATCTGTTCATCTGAGCTTTGGGGGCATTTGTGATCTGCCCTGTATATAATGACAAGTTATTATTGTTAACAGTTTACTGGAAGCCATGCCCATAGTTCATGCAAAGTATCATGAGATACAAGAAAAGAGGTGGATAGCATTATACAACAGTCAAAGTAGCAGAACCCAAACACACTGTGAGAAAGTCTGTGGAGCTGATGTTTTGGAGGTTTGCCCTGGCTTTATTCCTCTCAACACCTGGCTAGTAGTTACACTTTACTGCTCTCTGGGCTGTTCTTTAGATATGACATAATCCAATTTATGAATTCTTCACTTAATATATTATGTTTGTTAAAATGGGCTTTTGGTTTAATGGGCAGAACGCCTGACAGCTGCAAAGCAATGTCAAATGCCCTGCCAAAATGATACAATCTCCTACTCCCTATGCACCTTGTATTAAGACATGTTTCTTTAAGAAAAAACAACCTTTAAAAGTTACTGTTCTAAAATTAAAATAAACAAACACCTGTCTAAAGCTTTTGCATGTTGCTGACAAATGAAACACATTAGCTACTGTAAACATGCTGATGATGCTTGGCCCTGACCCCTGACCCCTGACTTCCTCTGATTGGTCGATTGGTCACAATGTGGCGTTCACGCACAAGACACTGGAAAAGCATTGAGATGTGACACAGCCATCAAAGATGGAAGTCTACAGCATATTTACATAAAAACAACAATAAAAAAGCAGTGGAATGTAAAAAGCTGTTTGTGTGAACAAGTTCTTAGAGAAAGTCTACTCAAACTTAAAAATGTCATCAGTAGGATGTAGGAGGCATCCAGTCTTTCCTATATACTGTAAGATGTTCCATTACCTCCAGCACTGGACTCTCTGAAAAAAAAATGAAACTGAAGTTTAGGAATTAGATCTAATTAGAGCTCATTAAACCCAGCAAAGTTTCTTATATGCATATTGTCAAGTTTGTTTGTTTTTTACCAAGCTCTGAAAAATGTTTAATGACATGACAAAAAATGATTAACAACACAAAAGTCATATCTGACAAAGTGGTATTACAAAAACAGTTTAAATCAATGTTTAAAAATGTATTTAAGAAATATAATAAAAATCTGTTTTAAAGACATCTGCACCCTTCAGAGGTCCACAAGTGGTCTGCCCTTCAGAGTGAATAGTGCATGGTGATGCTTACTTTTAATTGTAATTAACTCTAGGTCTTTCTAGCACTTTAATACAAAGTTTTAGGATATCTTAAATTGTATTAATATTATGTATTAAGATATATTAAAAGATGCATTCTAGTTTGCAGAATATATTCAGCCTTTCAGTCTGATTTCTTGCATTTAGTGCCAGGTTTTCATACAAAGTATGTGACTACAGCTAGTGTTTTGAATATTTGTTATTTTTTCAGAATGATTGGCAGTCTAGAGTTTGCATTTGAAAGAGAATATTTGTTTAGGACAGCACTTCTTTATTACAATTTATTTGTTTCTTGTACTGTTTTTAATGCTTTAAATCCAATTGTGTACAAAATGTACTATTACTGTACTAAACACTGTACAAAAATATTATTGGTCATTGGTGGCACTGTCAGGAGTTTTGAATTGCAGACTAAACAGTAATAGGATCTACTTGGTAAAGCCCCTTAGTTGCTGCTTTCATACTCCCACAGCCAAACATTACAAAAGAGTGATGTTGAACATGCAATTGGATATCCGCCTTCCTTTTTAGTGTCTCTTAAGCTCTGATCTCCAGGGTGAAAGACAGTGCCAGCTATAATACTGGAAGTATCTTTCAAGTCTGATATCAGTCTCATCACTGACAGTTTATTTCATTATGCGATTCATTATTTTTTTTAGCTTTGGTTGCATGCATAATGAAATTGAGCACTGAAACAGTCTATAGTTCTCTCTCTCTCTTTCTCTCTCTCACTCTCTCATTCACAAAAATGAGTTTCTGTTGAGTTTTCTAAAAGGGGTGTGTCGTGACTAAAGTTTATTAACTTTCTTTGAGCCAATTGGCTGACTACTGTGATTCCAGAATTGTCCAATGATACTTAGTGAGAGGTTGGAGGTGGATGTTGCTTAGCAACTGCAGGTAGAATCTGGGATCACGTTGAAGTCATTGTCTTCTGTTAGGCCCCCATGAGACATAACATGTATTGTTTTGTGATATAAATGGTTAAAAAAAGATACACATGCAAATTGCATCAAATGGTCCAAAGTTGTTTTGCCTTGTGACTTTGATTTAAGATTTAAACCAAACCTTTATTTGTTGCATGTATTTTGCATCAAGTGCTTTTTTCGAATTGACTCTTTCATGTTCACTTTTAAAGTTACATCTTCCACTGACACAGAGCTAATGACATGATAACAACTGAAAAAATGACTTAGTGTGGGGGAACTTTCATTAATTTCTTTAATGAAATGATCACCAGTTTGTCTTTAGGGGTTTCTTTTAGGAATTTAGGATTTTTCAGAAACAGTTTTTTCCCAGGTCCCAGTTTTTACTCTTTTATAAATACAATTTGGAATAGGCAGGCACCCTACTTTTAGGGTGCACTGATGGTTGAGTATAGTAGTGTGAGCACTTTGGTTTTGGTTAAAATGAGCACTTTGTCAAGAGAACATGGTGTGGCTATGACCAAGTGACAAACAGCAAAACAGAGAATCGACAAAGAAAGAAAGAAAAAGTAATTTTGGGTGAGCATTCTTCAGAATTTATAAACCAGATTGTACCTCGCAGTTTTCGTGACAGGTGAGCGGTGGAACACACCCCCACCTTAGCATAAGAAAATACACACAGTGCCTCCTACGATGCAACATAGCTTTTCTCCTCCGCTAGCCAGCACACATCATAGATGCCATGCTTTTGTACTCTGCTAATTACAGCACCACTGTACTGCTAGCTTGCGAGAGAGAAAGCAGAGTTGCCAGCTAAGACTTTAGAGACCCCATATTATAATGCAGCTTTCATAACTTCCTGTATAACCCCAAGTGTTTCACTACTTAACTAATTTTACATCTGACCTAAAGTTACATTACACAGATTTAAATGTAGGTGTACAATGTCATAACGCATCATACTGACTACATGTGCAGCATGCGGATCACTAGCAGATGCTAAAACACACAATTTACAGAAGATTAAGAGTTGTGAACATTATTAGTTTTCCTATATTTTTTATTCAGGACCAGGACTTTTTTCCTTTGTTTTGTGTTGAATTGTGCAAAATGGATTTAAACTTGGTAAAATGTTTTATGGAGCCAAGAACACTACTCTTATTATTAGCAGCTCAAAGACTATTGAAATTAGCAAAAACATTTTATAATACAAAGGGAATGTGTAGAACTTTGCAATTGACAAGCTGTCGGATTCTGCGAGAATCTGCAGGCACACAATTCTGTACAAACCTTATATTTTATTATGACATTATGTTTTAATCTAATCCTGAAATTGGTCTTCTTCGATGCCTGAGTCTTCTTAACAAAAATGACAATAATTCATAACAACAATAACTTAAAAGACGTCAGATGATGCAGTGTGTTGTGGTAACGAGCTATAAAAAATAAGTGATGCAAGGAAAGTTATTGGTTTGAGAGGGACATTCAGTGTTTTAAAATAAGGAGGGATAAAATAGGCTGAACTGAGGGGTGAGAGCAACAGGGAAGAAGAAAAGAAAAAGCAAGATGATGATTACTGAATGCCTGAAAGGATGAAGATAATGCATAAGTGTGATTTGATTAGCAAGAACACCTGAGACTAGACCAGAAATAGATGTTGACTCAATGATGGCCTCAACAGGAATTGCATGAAATGCCCCTGATAGCCACAAGCCCTTAGAGAACAAGAATAGAGACCAAAAGTAAAAATAATAAAAGGTCTTCAGCTGGCATGCAAATGTTCACATGCTAAATTGAGGCATTTAATTCTTATGATTAATAAAAAAAAATTGTTCTGGAATCACAACACTGTAAAATCCAGGTATGATTGATGTGAGAATAAGAAATGGGCTAATAAGTGTAAATTAAGCAGGAAAAATATTAAGAACCACCATGCTATATACACATTGTTATGCACATTTTCGATTATATAAAATTAAGGTCTGTTGTTGTCATGTTTAGTCACCTTTAGTTAATCATTTTGACATAGCAGTACAGCCAATACACTAATTTTACGCAATATTTAGTGTGTACCAAAGACCAAATCAAATGGTGAACACTTTGTATATAGCGCCTGCAGGAGGGATTGATTATTATGCAAGCCACAAACAGGTGTGCCTGCAACAATTCTCATCATGCATTATCTTATTAAAACCTATTTATAAAATAGTTGCAAAAGGACACTGGCCTTCAACATAATGGCAATGCAATGTAAGAAAAAATAATTAATGCAGATTTATTAAAATGCATTGTTTTTGTATACCACAAAGCATTTTGATAGAAAATTTTGAATTTAGGAAATGAATTGATTAATTTTGAAATCTTATAAAAATGTAGATTTTTGTTGCAAACTTTGCAAATCTGAGCACATTGTTTGATGCAGTTGAGATCTGTTCTGAAAAACTATATTAGACACATTTAAGATTGCTGTTTTTTTAACTGGGGACATTTGGTACTGGATGCGTAAGCAAAAGTCTTTCTGACCTCCATTTAATTTTATAATTGAGAAATTAAGATGATATTGTTTTATTATAGGGTGAGGGGAATCTATTATTATCATTATCAAGTTTGTTGAGTGTCATATGAAGGATTATAAAAGAGGAATGTTTCAGCACACTAATTCCCAGCTTTCAGAGTGGAAAATATTCAAATAGATGGTATGGAAATCCTTGGATAAGCTAAGATTTGAAATGTAAAGCAGGGAACATGGGAGATCAACCTGCTCTCTAATACTCTTTGCAAGCTCTGCCACTCAGAAGAGTATCAAAATTTCTGGAGCAGGGAGAGAATCTGCGGATCTGGCGCGTTTTCCGAAATCAGACCTAGTCAAATGGGACCACCGGTCCACCACTACCTAGCGGCTAACAACGTCAAGGTAAGCGCAAAGGGAGTTAGCATGCTGCTGTAATATTAGTTACATTAGACATCCCATCAAACACTGTTTTTTGGGTGTAGATGTGCATAAGATGTAGCTCCAGGCCAAATCTGTACTATTTATGTTAGAAGTAATTATGGATCTGTGTCCAGATGAGAACAATGAGAATCTCCTCTTAATGTTCTAAACGTTCTGCATGGTCGACTGTAACAAGCACAAACCTTTCAAACAAAAGGTTTGTCTTTACGTCACAGGGCAGTAAGAGGCCAAAAGCTGAGTGAAAACAATGTAGCTTCCATTCAAATATATTCAAACCAAACTGCATAAACACCACAATATCCCATCACATGACAGCATGCAATGGTATTCTGAGTATGGATCACCTGAAGGGCAAAGACAATGTGTGTAGTTATGGTTACATATGGCTACGTAGATGTAGCTAATGATGGTTCTCTCAAAGGTTCTGCAGAATCTTCTGTAAAATTCAAAGAGAAATCATTTTCTTCTGGTGCTTTCTTCACATAATTTTTTAATTTTCTTTTTCCTACATACTCTAGTGGGCTAATTGTCACTCCAGATTGGACTTGTCTAATCTTTGTCTAAATGTATGGAGCATTGGTGTTGATGAGTCAGTTCCTAGCGACCTTCCTCTTATTGTGAGGACACCTAACGGCTGCCTATTGCGTTGCCATGGTATCCACACCAAACCATAGCTACAGCCTTATCCTGAGGGTGAAAATGTTCTAAAATTTGACAGTGAAATGAAAAATGCCACGTATTTTGGAGACTGGATTTAATTATTAGTATGGACTTCCTCTTTGAGGATTTTAGATTTGAAGGTTTTGTTGTGTTTTTTAACCAATAGTTTCAGACAATTTTTGTGAAATTCAGTTGGCTGAGTCACAAAGGACTGTTGTTGATTAGGTAACCCCTGGCGTCAGAACCCAAGGATAAATGTCCATCCCGTCACGACAACCTGACATTTGCGAAGGCTTGATGATAAACAAGAGGAACAAAATCTTGATGCAAACATTCTTACAGTCTTCCGTTTCTTTCTGCTTCTTCTCTCACTATCTCTCCCTCCTTTACCAAATATAGCTGTAGAATAATGAAAACAATATCCAGTTTATATCTGCAAGTTAGTGAGACACCCACTCTCATTTGCAGCAAGAGCAAATGACCCTGGGGATGAGTCATAACATCACTTTAAGGCTGTTTTATTCTCTCCTCACAAACACAACGAAATCCAGCATGGCTCCTGCGCCAAGGTATCCTTATGAGATATAGACAGACAAAGAGCTTCGCTACCCCGCAGAGCCTTAAGCCCAACTGTTCTTTCCCTCGATGCCCTTCCAAATCATGCCTCTCTTTGAACATTTCCATTGTAAGCAACATTTCACCAAAGGGGTGCGAGACTAAGAGCCAATGAGATGCTGGCATACATTAAGGCTCAGATAGTGTGTTACTTTGTCATTGTAAAGGGTTAAAAACTGGGTTTTTCGTGAACTTCCAAGGCTCTTAATTTTGAGAAAGTATGTGTTAACTTGGACTTAATTTTGCAGAACATTCTGAATAAATTTTGAGGTTTTGCACATTAGATTATAGATTGTATTATAGATTATATTAGATTGTATGCTAGATTTGAGTCATTCAGAATAATAATTAATAATTTTAAAGTTTTAGACATGCATTATTCTCTTAATCTCATGACTGAATTTGTCAGACCACTCCCAACTATATAGCTGTAGGCTAAAAGCTAAAGTGTTAACAGTCTCTGTCTTATCAGACTACATCACCTTTCCTTAGTTTAAAAGAAGAAAAGAACCGGAGGAAGGTCCAGGGGGGCTGGCTGTAATCGGACCCTGTTTCCAGGAGTCTAAAAGGATTTTGATGCAGTAATATTATATGCCGGTCCCAGCTTGAACCAAACAAAGGTGCGCAGCCAACCGCCAGAGCAGAGCATGTCATCTATATAGTGCAGGCTTCTTTTTGCAGTTTATTACATCCAACTGCTTTGTGTTGGATGAGTTTGGCTGGGAGGCGGCACAAAGGAGGCAGTTTGTTCACCCTCGACAAGCATGCTTTTATTTGCTGTGGCCCTTTGATGTATAGAGAGAGAAGCATTTGGAGTAGGATATCCCTAACCGATCAACAAGGTAGAAATCCCACTCTTTTAGCATTGTCTTAAACAATTCCTAGCCTTTCAGCAAATACCTCTTTTATTCACTTTCATGGCCTTACTTTAGACCATTGAGCAAGCTGTCTATTATCATAGTGTGATGGGGAAAGCTGTATGCATGCCTGGGTGTTTGTGTGTGTTTGAAAACATGAGAGGGATGGGCATGTTGGAAATTGCAGTACGGTGTAACAGAACTAAGTGGCATCACGCCAAGTGCACACATGTTTGCTCAGTGTCAAAACAGAATTACAAGCCCAATAACAGCATTCAATTTGCGCCCATCCTTTAAAACAAGGCTGAAATAACAAACCCAGTCAAATGACTAATATGCCCTAACCTAGATATCTGCTGTTGGAGTATATTTCTACAGATGACGTAACAAAACATGCTGTCAGGCAATTTGCATTATAATATATTACAAATTGTGTTGTATCGTGACGTAGTTAAATTTAAATATATTTACGATAGCTTAGCTGTTATTGAAAGTTAAGTAGCTCATTGTCTGTTGTTTTAGGGAATTCACCATACAGTGCTAAAAAATTACATTGTCACTAATGTAAACCATTCAGTCAACACTCTTCCTTTTTGTTAAATGCACTGGTCATCAGTATAGCAAATGACACTAACACTAGTTCTGTTTTTAATTATTAACTGGATAGTGGAGAGGACGACAGGAAACTATGTGGGAGAGAGGGGGGGAACGGAGTTGGGAAATGACCACATGGCAGAACTTAAACTTGGGTTGCCCAAAGTGCTGCAGCACTATATGTCAGAGCACAGCCCACTAGCCTACTGGCTCCGCCGTCCTAACTTATTGTATTTATTTGTCTTACACTGTGCAATGTCTTAAATAGCAATATGAACTTTATTAAGAAACTTTTTACAACTGCCAATACTACCGCCACAAGAGACCAAATTCTGACTCAAATGGCAACTGACTAACCAGATAAATAAAAACATACACAGCTTTTGCACTTAAGACTCACAGCTTTCGTGACCTTATAAAAACAACAACAGTCGTTGATGTCTTGGCATAATATAAACTGATTAATTGATTAATTTTTGTTTGTCCTATTTCGTCCAATTGGCAACTAGTTTTACCAGGAGGACTATAAAGCAGTGTTGCTTATGGCTGCATTAACAGCTCAATATTAGATGTCTGTGCACTCCAAAATGCAAATAGACAAAGCCTCACTGCTGTTGGCCCTTAGAGTCCAAACCTTCACCATTGAAAAGCATGCAAAGTAGACTAGTCAAATAAACTTCACCTCAGAATCTATGGGTGGGGGAACATAAGTTGTAATTCTTTTTGCCATAATTTATTAAGTAAAACATGTAATTTTAAGTTATCAGTGAGACACCAATATCTACAGCCGTCAGCTTTCTAGAGAACAGTTTAGGTTGTCTAACTTTATGCAGTATGTCTGATATGCAAATGTGTGAGATTGAAAGTGACATGAGATGTAAACAAACAGAAGAATGATTTTCCTAATAAAGCAGTACATGCAATGTAATGGTGTCACAAAGACACAAAGAGTGTTTATTTTATTAAAGAGTAAGCAATGTAAAAAATATATATTTTTGCAGAGGTGTTTCCTGGGTTTTTTGTTTGTTCATTTCTATAAATAAAAGACAGACTAAGTATTGTGATATTAATATAATGATACTAAATCATATACTTGCATAACAATTGCATCGAATGTTCATAAACTAATACGTTGTACCGTGTATGACTGTGTTTATGTGTGTATGTGCATATTTGCATTTGCATGAAACTATTCAAACACTTGTCTCTCAAGCTTTACATTTATGGCTTCTTAGTGTGCATATTTGCAACCATATGAATGCTAGTACACAGTTTTTCAATGATGTATTATGCCAACATAATGTAGGCATTGCTACATCTGTCAATGATGCTGGGAATATGTCAGGAGCACTTTTAAACCCAGCGCTAATAAGAGTACTAAAACAAAAACAGCCTTAAGTACTGCTCACTCATTTTAAATAAAAAATGAGCCACGAGCTACATTACTTATACAGTAGACTCTCAGTTTACACCATTTGTGTGTATATATATATATATATATATATATATATATATATATGCTTTCTTACAATTGCCAAGAAGCTTCACAGTCGGCTGCTAGCCATGTCATGTTGATATGTAAATTGTGTTGGTGTGCTACTAGCCAGAAGCTGTTGCCTGCTAGAGAGAAACACCATTACAGTAGGAAAAAACTGATTGATTTGATTGCTGACTGCTTTCAGTTCAGGTTAAATATGATCACTTGCCTTTGTTACAGTATAAAATGAGCAATTATTGTGACAACTTTGCAATGAGTTGTTTCCATATAGAGGAGGGGAGGATTATTGTTTATATCAATACATAATTAAAGATTAAGTAGACTTACTTCTAGTATAGACTATAAATAATAAAGAAAACTTTATATAAACTTTATAACTTTATATAAAAATACTAAATGACAAACTTACTGATGACAAAAAGTCAATCAGTCAGACATTTCACTCAGATATCATCTGAAGTCATCAGAAATTTGACATCATAAGTTTAACACTATATGATGACTCATAATATACAGATCCACCTCCCTCTGTGATTTAATCATTGACACTTGTTGATCACCAACCACTTTGGTGACAAAAATATGGAGGATTCTATACAAGATCCTAAACCACAGGGCAACATCGCTTACACAACATGTAAGAAGGCTTTAGCAGGTACAGCTGAGGTTAAAATGGTCTGGAGTTGAATTTGTAGTTAAAGATTGAAAATAGACTGTATTAGATTTGAATTTGTATTGGAAGGTTGAAAATTGCCTATATCTGAGCTAAAATTGTAGTTGAAGGTTAACAAGATTGTGTTAATGTCACTCAGTTGGTAGAGTAAAGGGTTGTGGGTTCGATCCCAACAAATACACATACTGTTAAATGTATACCTTAAATGCACCATAAGTTGCATGGATAAAGCCACCTGAAAATAAATACAATTTTAAATATTCTGTATTAGATTGTTGGTCTGGGTTAAAAGTTATTTGTATATATATAGTTGAATTTGTAGTTGAACATTGAAAATTGTCTGTATCAGGGCTGAAGATGTAGTTGAAGAATGAAATGAGGGAAGATGGAAGCTTAAGAAAAGAGATGAAGGAGAGGGTGAGGATGAGTGAGAGGAAATGAGAGCAGAGTGGAAGAATGATAGATATTCCCACAGCCATACAGAAGATAGGATCCATGCTTCCACCAGCACGTGCACACACCCACTACTGAGGGTTATTTTTACCACCAGGTACTGTGTAAGTTGTGACGTGCAAGCCCCATTACTGATATTTATGGAACACAAATTGAAACAGAGAAATGATATGGCGTTCCCCAAGGACCCATCCACTCTTAATAGTGGTCGGTAAATGGAGTGAAGAAGGGGCCTCAGAAATGCTGACAGTGCAATTCTTTTTGGCAGCCACACACTTTAGTTCTCATAATGATTTTGGAGACTGGGCGAAGCCCAAATGTAATTAGGCATGACAAACAGCTCAGGTGACCTGCATAAAGACAACAACACAAAACCCATGTGTTCAGATAAAATACAAAGGAATTTTTTTAACATAACACTGATATTCATATGGAGAACCACAGTATAGAGTTATATGTAGACCTCATTCTACCCTGCTCTCCCAAAGCCTCTTATTAAAAAGCTTTTTATGAGACTTTTTTCTCCTCAAACTCGAGTTTATGATTTTGCTGTTTTATAAAAGGGTGTACTGTTTCTCTCACTTTAGGGGATTCCTTTAAATGAGCAATAAAAATCTGAGCTGAGATTTCTAGGTATTATTTCTATTCTGAACAAATAGATCTCACCAGCCTTAGATTAGAACATCTCACATGCCACGCTAATACTTTCTATTTGCCTCCTAGCAGTCCAACCAATTCTATGTACTGGCTTTGGTCACCTAAACCCCAAAACATTCAGCTAAAATATTTTTACTGTCCTAATAAAAAAGAAGTGAACCAAACACTACTTCTCTAAAATAGAGCTCATAATTTAGACTCAGACAACTCATAAATAGATAACATGAACAGCCACATCCTAGCAAAAATGCAAAGACATGAAACAATCAGGTCAGATGATCAAAACAAAAGTCTTTTGTTCCACACAGTTACAATGACATATATTTACATAAGAAAGTACATGACCAAAAAAAACATTATAACAACACTCTTTTTACACTATAAGCTATAAGAAGCTGCCAGGGCTTTCTTTGTAGTCACTTCATTTCTACTTGTGTATGTTGTAATGGATGTGCTGTCTATATATGGAAAATTAAATGTTTCAGGTGTTGTATATAATGCCAAACCAAAAGATTAGAGGTCGGATGAAAAGGGTGGGTGTTGTCTTAGGTAGGAGAAGGTTTAGATGGCCTAACTGACCTGTAGTTTGAGGTTCTGGGTATCTCTGTTTAGGAGGTACGGGGGAGGGCAGGGGTGGTGCAGAGGGCCGAGTGTGAGTCATCCAGGGAGCCTGTGAAAACTGTGGGAGCGTGGAAAAAACGGATGAGAGGAAAAGAAGACTAGAGTGATGAAGTGATGCAGCTTTGAGAAAAAGAAAAGGAAGTGACGACAAGTTAATCTGAGGGAGGTTCTGGATGCTGTGTTTAGAAATTCAGAAGACCATCAATGATTGTTTTTAGATCTCGCCATGACCTTCTGCATGTTGTACATTTCTTAGACAGTGAGGCAGATTTTTGTTCTGTCTACCCACTTCAAAGTCCCTGTCCCTAAGCAACACAACCCTCCTTCATTCATGTCAGCAGTCTTTATTTTGAAATACCTATGTATACCAGAAACTATACTTACCTGCATTGAGCCTGGGGCCATTTATTCTTTTAATCATTTATAGAATTTAATCAATTTTTATAGAACTGTCCTGCTGTTCCTCGTGTAATCATAGAGGACTGGTATGTGTTACTCTGCAGTGCACCGAGATCTGCAAGTGCAAAAAGAGTTACACAGGGATAAATATGAGTCAGAAACTCTGTAACAGACAAAAGTAAATCCATCACATCTGGTGAAAATAAAACACTTAAAAAATTCTCAGCATTATTACCTGAAGGTATGTAATGTCATGTACTGCAGCTATGTAAATTAATTCATAAAGGCTTTTGATTTTGCTTTACTTAAGAAAAGGCTTTAGAGAGTAATTCCATATAATCATTATTGAGTCAATATTCGTAAAATAGAAGTTACTCCTAAGAGTTTACTTTGTGCTTACTGAGAAAATGTTGCTTCAAATTGCATTAATTCTTAAGCAGACCAAAAACCATGATAAAGAGCCATTCTGTTTGCTGTTCAGTTCCATTCAGGATATGTTCGAATCAGTTACCATGTACATTTTATCATATCCCCCATTAGTTAACAAGTTAGTTTTGTAGCTGTGAACTGCTGATGAATAACTGGCAGTACAAAACAAGCCTCATATAGGAATGAATAAATGAATATGAAGAAACATTACTTGTGAATTTGTTGAGTCAAAGCAGTTCAATCAAAACTGAATCTTTCCTATACATCATACATACATACACAACAAGTGTGTAAATCAGTCACAAAATAGGTTTCTGTCCTATTTCAGGGGTCAGGGGTCTGTCCACTGATCTTTGTCTTTTTATATACAAAAAATACTTTTTCTCTACCTTGCCTTCTTTTTTCTTTCCGGCTCCTGTTTTCTGCGTGTGTCTGTGTTGGCTAAGCATACTGTTTACTGTTGCTCTGAGTTATAAATACAATACTGTTTCGTTTCTTTTACAACTCTCCAGCTCGAGAGAATCTTGGCTCATATGCGGGTAAATACCACCTATTACTCATGTTACTTTCCAGCACATTTGTAGGACACATGCAAGCATAGCGCCTCGTCACTGCATAACAATTAGATGTCTGAGTGTTCACCGCGCAACTGATGGAATTTTACTGATAACAGACAACGTTCCTACTTGGATTTCGTGACTTCAGTTTGACTCTTTATGTCAAGATAAACGCGAAAAAAACATTACCATTCCTTTAAGTTGACAGCGTGCCTCAAGACGGACGAGGGTTCAGCGTTTTTCTTTTTCTATAGTACATACATAACGAAGCTCAGAACTGTATTGCACAGATGTAAGTATGGTACTTAAAAAAACATTTTCCTCTGTTTGGCTTTCAATAGCACGGCTTTGTAGCAGCAGCAACAAGTCTCTCGAGAACTTAGTCCTACTTGGCAGAAAATAACATTGTGGAATTTGATCTTACCTGACTTAGGTCTCCCTCAGCTGGGAAACAGTCAGATTGAAAATGTCGTGAGGTGTACCGGCTTCGCATAATGTTGACATATGACGCGCAATGAACCCATAGGCGCATCAGAAACGCACATTGATATGTTGGGTGCGCTACTTTTGTTATGGTCATTTATTTTCCATTCAACGTCTAGGGGTGATATTTGTTGTAGCTACTGGTCAGTTTGGTGCCCACCTAAACTTGACCGCCTTCGCTTATTTCAATCACGTAAGAGCACTAACGGCGTTTTTCAGAGCGAGGGCATTGCGTAAATCTGTATAGGGGTTTTCGGTAAATCGCGACTGGTTGCTATTTGTCCTGTCGGCACAGTCACCAAGGTGTTAGAGAGTTTAAGCACGCGGATATTGCAAAGGGTTATTAGATTCATAAGTCACCCAAGTGGTGGGCGATCTTCTGAGCACGGCAGAAGTTCTCATATGATGACTTCAAACAAGACACATTACCTACCAGCATCTGTTGGAGTGTGTGGATATTAAGACACTTCTATCTCCAGGACAGCATAGTGGAAAATGGTAAGTAGCATGGAAATGCTCCGCTTAAAGGAATAATTACTACAAATGGCATGGCTTGTGTTTACACTATATGGTTTGTATGAAAAGAAAATCTTTTTATATACGACATATACCAGTGGTCTCGTGCTTATGGACCCTAATGCTGAAGGCTACTTAGGTGGGGGTTCAGGATTTGTAACATGAATGTAAAACTTTAGAATAGTGGTGTTTTCAGTGATTCGTAGACAGAGAAAAAATCAGAGCAAAGCAAACGAAGACAAGTAATTACCGTATAGAGAATACACATTCTATATTATTTTGTCTTTCTTGCGCTGTGTGCCAAACCGCGCTTAATGTCTATCGGGCTTTTGCCCTTTATACTAAATATGATTTTTTCCCCCCAAGTGCTCTGTCAGTGAAAAAGCAACATGTGTAGACGTGTCCATCTGCCCTGCAGGACAAAAGCAGAGCATCAGTACGCTTTACGGAGCGGAACTTATTACTGTGTGATTTGGGGACATGTTTCTAGCCTTTTGGGGGGACTCCTTTTTAGAGGGTTATGACCGACTTTTGAAATAAGTGATTCTTTTGTTAGGAAATGGACCGGTCAACATGTGATCAAATATTAACAGGACGGGCTTGGCAAGGATATATTCACGTGACGAGGCGTGGGGAAGCAATAGAGTAAAGCAATATCAAGTGGCACTTAACGAAAGTATAGATTTTTGCCTCTAAGTAACCTTAGCTGTGCTATGATTTCAGCACTTTGGACAGAGGCACCGGAGTCGTTGAACGCTGCGGACTAACAAGGAGTGGACATCGCCTTTTGTGTTTTGCAGTTCTTTTGCCAAAGCTAGGGAATTGTTTCACTTTTTCCTTCTTTTTTTGCTTTCGGAGGGAGACCAGTGCAAAAACAAACGCGAGGAAAAAAGATCAAGTCAATAGTGGGTCTGCTTGCTTTGCGCTTGGAGTTTTGTCGCCACTTAGAGCATGTGAAAGTTGAAATCTTAGAGCTGCTGTAGGGTACGCGTACTTTGCAAGCTCCACTCGGTGCACAGCGTTAACTTTGGGAAATGCAAGTGTTGGTCTTGGAGATCTAACCACTGATAGTGGTTGTCAGCTCTTAAAAAGGTAAGACCAGTTTGTGTTATCCACTTTACTAGCTGCCCTTCTTGTCGAAATGTCGTTCTTGTGCGTATAGCAATTGTACCTCTTAACGTATTTTAAGTTTGATTAGTGGTTACGGATGGAGAAAATGATTCGCTCGTTTAGGTAGTGACGGCTGAGAGATAACGCCGAGACAGAAGGGAAACGATAAACTTACGTTATCGTTTTACATTCGCCTCTACTTTCACGGCTTTACATTGAGACTAAAGCAGAAAACGTAACGGGGACAAAGTTGTTTCAATTAACAACCACAGTTCTGTCGCTAATTCCTAGAAACGGAATACTGTATATTTGTATACCTAACAGTTCTCACATATAGCTATGAAATGGTCCACATTCTGCAATTATAGAATGTCTTGTTATTTATAGCACCGCACAAAATGGTAAAGTAAATAAAGCATGCAAGTGCGTAAAATGCTGACTTTTCCTCCTCACCATAATCAAATGCTTGCGGAATTTTTGTTGTCATAAATGCGCAATTGTCAAGCACAGACTTTGGTTGCTGAATAATGAGCATGTCTTTAATAAAATATACGACTCAGCACTAACTGCTTTTTACATATTGCCCTAGTAAAAGCGATTAATCTATCTGTATGTCTGTCTGCCTGTCTATCCGTCTGTCTGTTTGTTTGTCTGTCTTGTCATTATCCTTTCTTATCAGCTAAATGTTGCTTTCGTTAGTATGGCGGTTTAATTTATTCGTTAAATCGATCCTAAAGTGGTGCAACCAGCCCTATCAATGTAATCGCGTCTGTAGCATCTCCGCACTTCGTCATCGTAGACATATTGCTAGTGTTTTACTACGGACCGCTTCTCCGTTTCATTCATCCCGAGATTTCCACTCCTCTCCTCCAGCATCACCTGCTCAGCTCGCTCACCAGCGCACAGGTCTGTCTGTGCACACGCAGAACAGTTGGGAACCACTTAGAGCTAAAAGCTTTCGCCACAGATAACATATCTTGTTAAAGTATTTTGAATTGCCTCGCCAAAAATAGCCCGAGGAGCAAAACATTGTGTGTGCGTGCTTGTGTTTGCGTGTATATATATTTATTTCCAGTTAAAATGAATAAGAATTTGGATAGGCGTGGTCAGATTTTGTCAATTGTTCTGGCTGGGTTAGATGGAGCCTCCGATAAGATTGCCTGATAAGGAAATGGCTGAGAGGGTTTCATGCGTATTGTGGAGAAGGCTGAAGAAAAGCCGTGCAAGACTGAGACAAAATTAGGACAGTCAGCGTTTTATAGAAGCCTTTCGCTGATGATTTTTGACTTTTATGCCGACTAAGTTTAGGAATTCGTCTCAGTTTCTGAGAGGGATGAGCGGAGGATATTGGTTACGGTCGCTTTTTTCTTTGTATCCAAGAGTCTGATTAAAGGGTGAAGCGATTGAATGACAAACAGACAGATATCAAAGCCCACGGGCGCTCTCAGCACTGCGTTAATCAAGAGTCTATCAGGCGGAATACATTCAATGTGCTCATTCATTAAGCTGCTTTTAAATGATCCTTACGAGCGTTTCTCTTTGTCTGGCTGCGTTAGCTTCTTTCATCACTGCTAAATCGGTAATTTCTCTATTAAACATTTTTTCTTATTATAATAATGCAGAAAAATGTTTTTGATAAAGTAGTTACAAATACAACAATGTATCGAATCACTGGTTTTTCAATTACATAAATCAAGTGGGACGTTCGGCATGTTTTTTGTTTAACTAGTCCTAAAATAGGATTGCAACTGATATTGTTAAAATGTATTTAGTTATCGCTGTGTTGTCTTATTGTAATGTATGCAATACCATTATTTGGTAAATATTATAAATACGACAATTGATTCGCAACATAGCTGTCATAAATGCCGAGCAACCACTAAAGGCATAAATTGAGTTCTATGTTTTCAAACGAAATGATGCTTGATAATACCGACACATAAACAGATTGTTAATAATTAAATACTTCTGCATCAACACATTAGAATATTTTGTATTACTTAGTCCTGCCCGGAGTGAAATGCTATTATTAAACTATCACTGGTTTGTCATTTCATACATCAAAATAACTATTCTTGGAGTCGTCTTTTGTTCAATGTGTATTTTTATTTATAAACATAACTGCATATATATATTATATATATTTACTTCATAGACAGAAAGGGATAGAGATGTGGGTTGGTGGTGTGGGTGTGGGCATGCGGGGGGAGGGGGACTGGAGGCGGATGCGGGGAGGGTGGGGGGTGCTGGGGGATGGCACGACACACTTTGTATGTACGGAGGGTTTTTTATAGAACTTTCTGCAATGTACGTCATCGGATCAGTCCATAAATGGGGTTGTGTTATCTAGCTGAGAATCTCCCTCTCCGCCCCCCTCCCCTCAGCTCTCTGATCGCTGCAGAGTTATGGGTGGGCGTCAATAACAAATCTGAGCTTGGTAGGTTTCTATTCAAATATCACATAATGCTATTGTGGCATTATATTTTTAATGTTTATTCGGCGTTTCATTTATTATCGTTGAGTGACTGCCGCGGATGATCAGGAGATACCTATAACTCAAATATGGAAATTGTTTTGTTTACCGGGGTCGGCATTGTTAATTAACTTTTATAGAGACGTACCGACTTATTGCGTCCTGATTCACTCGAGGGAGGAATTTATTATTCAGAATATGCAGAGTTCTCTCTGGGAAATAAAAGCTGACGCTCGCCAAAATTGCGATTAAGGAAAAGGTCTTTTTTCCCTAAAAGGGTAATTTTTCCTTAACAATATAATAAAAATGTTGCGAAGAATAAATGACAACAATAAGTATATGTATAATATATAAGTATAATAACAATCATCGCCATTTTAAGATTTAACAATACGGTGTTGGCCACAATTTAAATATATTGAATCATTTAGTAATCTACTCAGTAAAATGAATAATACAAAAACAGCGCTTTTAGTAATTTTTTTGTGTGGAAAAGGTTATTATAAATGTAAAGGCCAATAAATCTATTAGCATTTCCGATTGCAGGTTTTCTGCTCAAGAAAACCAAGAGTCTTCAGGGAGCGCGCTCATAACTAAGCAAGTGCGTGACTTGCGGTGAAGCGCTAGGGCTCTCGAGCAAAGCGCTTATTCTGCACAAGGTCGTGTTGTATCTACATTGTATAGTGTAACAATCTATTCTTTTCTTATCTGCTTTTAAATGAAAATTTTCATAATATATTTATATATCTAAAACAAATTTGCTATTTTAGAGCTGTGCCTTTATTGCAGATGTTTGTACGTGTCTGTTTGTACGTGTTGTTCCTGTAAACAGGAATGTTTATGCATCTGTGCATGTGTGTCTAGTATATATATTTATATTTTTGACCTACAGCAGATATTTTCATTCAGATTCCAGGGGCGGGTGGTGGGGTGTATGTAATGAGTTTTGCTAGTTGTCCACCCACCTGTGTGCTTTACTCAGGAATATAAAATGGAATGGCACTTGTCTCTCTGTATGTGAATAGCTACAGAGCAGCATTACCACCGGTGCCTGGCAACTAAGGCTTCACCAAGAAATTCTTTAACTATTCCTCAGCGTCAATGCTTGGGTATGTATGCAGGACTTCTATAACATGTGGATGTTGCTTAACAATGGCACCCAGTCTGTATTTGTGTTAAATTTGCCTATTTCTGAAGGTTCTAACACAAGGGTGTTGCAGAAAGGAGATAACCCTTTTTTACATCTGAATGCTTAATATTCATTTGACTTGCTGTTTCTGTCTTCGGGTGATAGTAATTTTTATGCTCTGTGCTTGGAGTCAGTGGGTTTTGGCGAACTTTAATTTCTCTCCTTCTTTTTCAACAATAAATTAATTTTTCAAAAAGTGATTTTTGAGCTCAGGTCCAACTAGTGAATGTTTTTTGTGCCATTTTTAGTCTTAAGGCACTATTTGTAGCTCTAAATTGTCCATTCAGATGCTGTAATTTTATCAACAACGGTATATATAAATACATTCCTATAATATATAAACATTTTTTATAACTTCAAAAGTAGTAACCACATAATGTGCATATGTGCAAGAGAATTACAGTGGTGCATGACAAAAACTGTCTACCTAATTATGTAAATATACTCACCCTTGACACATAAGGGTTTGTTGGGTAAGCAAAAGGCTAGATTACCAGAGGATGTGTGTACAAAGGGATAAAGTGCAGCAGAGGGCTTATACCCCACGGATACATTACCAGTGTAGCTGGTGTATGCTGCAAGGGATAGATTACAGTTACGTGGATTGTATAGCTCATTGTGTCTAAAGTGGATATCTGTGTGTGTAGTCTAATAACGTAGCTGCAATAAGTCATGACTTTGATATATTTATTGTGAATGACTGGCCACTGTTGACCACCATCAGCGCTTTAATGATAACAGGGACCTGTTGCAGCTTGCTGTTGGAGAGATGAGCACTGCGCAATTCTTTAGTCTAAAGAGTGGTTTTCCAATGAGAGATGCTGATGTGAGTCACACAAAGCACTGCCCAGACTCCCTTCCCTACAGACAGCAAGCAAGCAAGAAAAAAAGAGACAGACACCCAAGAATGGGCAAAACTGGCTGTGGGAAGAGATTTTAAGTTGCATAAAATGACTCACTCATTTCAGAGCAGTGACAAAATGAAAAGGTGGGATGTACTTGAAAAAGTGTATACACTGCACGCTACCCGAACGGACTAAACAGAACACAAAATCATTGATGTGAAATGGTTCTTTGGGTATACGGTGCATGATTTTTTTTCTCTTTTTATCATTTTGTGTTTACTGCTGGCATGCAAGGAGAAATGTTTGTGAATCCTTGGCAATTTCAGTTTAATATCTGGTGCCATTCTACTGTATTTTCACCTTTGAGTTTCATTTGTAGTGCTGATCGTCTGAAACAACACTTTACTTTTTTGGTGTGTCACAGTACACCACTGCGAATGATTAGTACATAGTTTTCTCAATTTCTTTACCAACAATTGTCCAAAGATCAGTGGCTGATGAAAAGGCTATCACCTCTTTTTTGACAATCTAGTCAATCAAGTTTTTGTTAATCAAGTTTATCAAGTTTTTTGTTTTCCTGAAGTAGAGGGAAGTTTGACAAATTTCTGGTTCGGCTGGGCAGACATCTTATTTAACCTGTTCAGTATGATGCTTCATTAGGTGTCAAAATGCAACTTCAAAATCCTATGTGCAATCTTTATAAGGGGGGACTGTCACAATGTTCCAGGATGCTGCAGTGATGGGCCAAGACAGCACTCAAGACAACAGAGGCTGAAAAGCAGAGAAGAGTTTTTGAGAAAGCTGAGGTGACGTCATTAGCGACCCGACCTATTGGATAGAGACACGGCCATCGCTTCTGACGCCGCTCCGACTCTCTCAACATTCAACACGCCAATCCTCCTGATCTTCTTTTTTTTGGTGTGGGAGGGGGAACTAAAGTTTTCATGAAGTAAATGAAAGTTTTCCCACTCTCATCTCTTTATGCATTCTTCTGAGCCCCTATGTCCACTTTGTGGTTATCTTTTTGTATCCGTGATGTTAGTGCCAATTTTATGCTGTACTTGCATTTCTAAATGATTCCATGTTGTTTTGTGTTCCTTATGAGAAGCAGAGTGATTTATTTATGGATTAACTGGCCCTTATGTGGAGTGTGAGAGTGTACATGAGTATGTGTGTGTGTGTGTGTGTGTGTTTGTTTTACCTCTTGGAGTCATGTCGCTCAGTAATTGCTGATGCAACTCTTTGTCATCCAGGGTTTGCCCTCTCCTCCTGTGAACCTATGGGATGAGTTATATTCATCTTGGCTTGTCCCTATAGGAGAGAGGAAGGGGCTGTATTCATGAGTATGTTTGAATGAGTGAAGGTGAAAGTATATTTGTGAGTATAATACTGTGTTGTTGTAAGTGAAAGAGCAACAATATGATGAGTATGACAGAATAAGAGATGGAGATGGAAAGAAAAGAAAAGGTAGTATATGTATTCTGTGTTTGTGTGCATTTGAATGTGTGTTTGTGTGTGTGTGTGCTTCATTGTGATAAGGCAGGTGTTAGCATCCACTCCCATGCTGGGAACAGCTAGGTTTGAAACCTCTCCACCTCATTACCTTATACAGAGAATAATTGTCATCACTATATGCCAGATTCATCTATATAAAACTTTCATTGGACTAGGTCCAAAATCACAGTGAGCTTCTAAGCACTGTCTTGGTGAACGTATAGGGAAATGATACAGTATCAAGGGCAGAACAGTACAGGAGCCATATAACTCTTAAGTTCATCGTTTCCCACCTGGAAGATCATGTTTAATACTGCATAAAACATCCTGAATTTGAAGTTACTTCAACCCCCTTTAGTTATAACATGTTTGACCATATAGATTACAAGTACCAGACAAACCCCTCCCATTTTTGCAAAAATATAATTGAAGAACTGGAATAACAATGCTTTGTGTTAAAAGCTGTGAACCAACATCTGGCACATAAGCTCTTTTAGGCAGGCAGAGGGTCTTGAACTTACAATGGTTTAAAATATCACGTACAGACAGATCCAGGGAATAATAGGTCCTTGATGTGGTGGGGCCAAAAGCTCTTTACTTTGAAGCTACCTTTGTGGAGTCACAATTGCAAATATCAATTTCAGCTGATGATCTATAGTCTTGTCACAAAAAGGTGTTTCATATTAACCTAACAGCTGTTCATTAGGAAACCTTTCAGCATTTGGAGCCAGCAAAGCCACTAAATGTAAAGGAGTGCATAAACTGAGAATGACTTACATACTTATTTTAAACCATTCATTATTATTTTTGGAAAGACTGACAATAAAAGAAATGTCAGGTATTCATATTTAGGGCACGACAAATTATAAATTGTTAGCATTTCAAATATCGTGAAATATAAATGAATGAATACATAGTGATGCACGTCAGCTAATTTGGTAATTTTCGCATCAATACACAAAGGAAACGTCTCACATTTATTTTTAAGCTCCCTTTGTTCATAACGAAGACGGCGAGAAATTGTCAAAAGCACCCAGTAACTCAGTGCTTATATATCAGGTGAAGTACTGTGAATAGAGTAAAAAGCGACAATTCGGAAAACGGACAGATACGAGAAAAACACGTTGTGACTCAATATCTCCAGCAATTTAAAAGGCTTTCCCATACTTTCAGTGAATGCTATAATAACAGACCTTCCGGTTAATCGTTAAGCATGATCGTCTCACTCGGTTGGCTCTCGGTCTGGCTCGCAGTGGAGTCACATGTTACAACGTCACGCAGTAGTTAGTTACTGTAGTCGCGAGGAGGAATGAAGCCGTCATTTCAAGCTAGAGAGTTCTCTCCATGCGCACTGCACTGCGAGCGCTCACCATGCCATCCAACTGCTTCAGCCCAACTCCAAAGGATCCGCTCAGTCATGGGAGTCCATTACCTCAACCATGCAATTTCCACCATCAATAATTTAAACTATTTGCTCCAAAGCTGAAGAGACAACTTGCAGCTGCTGCTTGGCGAAGAGCGGGCGCAAATATCGCAAAAATAGTTGCGCGGAGGGCTTATCCAAAACATCCCAGATGACACTGCCCTGGTGAATGGTCTCCTTTACGACTGGACAGTAAAGGTAGGTTTTTGTGCGGAACGGAATCATTGTTTTGGGGTTATGCTTGGACGTAAGCATCTGAAATGAGGGGAGTTAGGAAAAAGTAATCAAGTGTTGGGTCATGCAACGGTACTGGCTGTGCCGCAACATGAAACGCTATCCTCTTGTTCATAAGATACGGCGTTATTATGTTGATTGAATTTCTGATAGACAACATGGCAGGCGTCAGTAAATACAAAAAGTTTGTTTCGTTCATTAACCATGATTAATAGCTGTTTTTCTAAATGTTTTTGTCTGTTCAGCTGTTTAGTAGTTAGGGTATTTAATTTTTTATACTTGTTATTGATGTAAAACTGTTATTGCTAAACATATATCAATATGTTTATTTATAAGTACCTATATAATGTGTATATAATGTATCTTTTTTGTGAAAACTAGGCTACATGTGCCAGGGTTCACAGAATAAATGGGTTTGGTGAATTCATTGAGACTTAAAGAACATGAAACTTGAGATCATCGTTTACCGTGTAAAGTCTAGCCTTCCCCTGAAATAGATAAACTCCCAAAGCGCAGGTAAAGTTTTTGAAATAAATTTCGTGCTAATTTGCAACAAACACAGATAAATTATAGTTCTGGGTCACTTTTGGATATCAACGGGACAAAACTTTTAACTAAATCATCACTACTACATAGGACGGTTTCGAAACATTTGGTCTAATTGACTTTGGAATAATTGTTATTTAAATAGGCAAAAATAGGCAGTTATTTAAATTGCAAATCAAGGTTATTGCATACGTAATATATTTGTTGTATTGTTGAATATTATGTTTACATATAAGATTGAGCCTGTAATTTGTTTTGGGAGAGAAGCATTTATGTATAGTTGAAGTAGGCTATTTATTTTTTCAGATTGTCTTTATTTACTGTTTTTTGTGTTCTCTTTGTGTAAGCTTATGTTTATATCACAAAGAGAAAAAAGATAATCTAATGTTTTATGTTTTTCTGCTTACCTTGACTTTAAAAGCGTCTCAAGCGCTTTATGTAGACGAATACGCCATCTAGTGCAAACGTGCTGTAAAATCAAAGATTAACGAGTAAATGATGGATTGCAGTTGCTGCATTTTGCCGCTGTTTTAAAAGAATCCTCTGTCTGACATACTTTGCGCAGAAACTCTAATTTCGCACTGAGTTTAAACATGACACATGTATTTAAGCTAGTCACGTTTTTGATAGTTGGCACCCTCAGAATGTTTCCAATTCCAAAGAAAGTTCCTGGAAAAACTCAATCTCTACTAACATATCAGTGGCAAATCTTAGATAATATTTCCCTTGCGGATCCAGTTCGCCAATGCCTGCCCTTTCTCCTGTTACTAGAAAAGACGAAACTTATACATAAATTATTACAGCACTAATGTTTAATTTGTCTTCTGCCTTTCAGCTATGGAGCCTCATTCACAATCATGTGAACTACAAAGCGTGTTAGTATTTGAACATTACAACATTACTTAAAATAGTTAGCCTTAGAAAAGTGTGTTATTGATTGGTTCTTTATTGTCTGTAGAGATTGTTTTTGTCTGTAAACTACTTTGGACTGCTTTTTGATATTTGAAAACATCAATTACGGTTAGAAAAAGTATTTGGAAACCATAGGGATTGGAAACTATGGGAATACTCACAATTTTTCAAGAGACTATTGGAGGCCTAATCAAGGAATTCCAAAAGATAAGAAAGACCAATGTTCCTCCAAATACACTCATCCATTAATGTGTGAAGTTTCATTGAAGATTCTGGAACAATTGCTAGGTCTGTCCTTAGAGTGACCAAGGCATTTTGAGGCACTTTGATTGCTTTTTTTATGTTGCGGTTAAAGTTACAGGTATGCTTCTGTAAAGATTCAATCTTTAAAGCAGCACTAGTTGACTAATCCTTACATTTGGGAACACGGATTGCACCACAGTGGAAAAGAATGTTATTTTGCAGTTGTTTCTTAGTGTTTGACCACTAATATCAGTATGAACCAATATTGTTGACCAATATGAATTCCACATTTTAATGTGTTCCCAAAATCAAAATAATAATTAGCAGCTGAGACACCTGTGTGAGCTTAGGTGATGCACACCACACTGTACTTGTCAATAAAGTACGCCATTGCAATCTAAAGTTTTTCATATTCTATAAAGCTTTTATCTTCTGTCCTTTGTTGTTCCTTTCATATGTTTAATTATACATTGTTAAATATTTTAGTATCTTAGAGCTTTCTTCTTTTTCTTTGGAGTGCTAGGACTAATAGAAAAGTGTCTGTTACCACTGTACTTTCAAGTTGGAAGAGCTTTATATATCTGTCATCACTGGATTTCTTTTCTAATCCCTCTATGACATGGAAACTTAAGCAAATACAGTTGTGGGGGAATTGGGATCATAGAGACCAAACTATCCTGTCCTACCTGCCCCCTCTCCAAACAATTGAGCAGGTGCATGCGCTCTTTTTCCCAAAACCATAGAGCTGCCATTCATGCCCAAATGCAGTACAGTCATGTTTTACAGTGAAAGATGTTTCAACGTGCTCTTACCATGCCCCGACCACATGGATCAAATACAGCTGTGTGGATGCCGTATGTCATCAAGCTTTCTATATGGTGTTTTGTAGATAGAGAGGTAGAGAGTTCACTGTATGAGTGCTCATATTATAGGTTTGATTGATGTAAACATTGTTTGGAGTATAGTCAATGACTTCGAATGAATCTGGCTTCAAAGGTTTAGCAAATGTGGTACAAAAAGTATAAATTAGCAGCTTTGTTAACTTTAGAAATAAAGGGGTTGGTTTTGCATTAACCTCTGTTTTAAAAACATGAAAGTCTTCATTTGATCATTTTACATATTCAAACACCTGGAAGAGTGATTAGAGTCTTTACACAAAGGTCATTAGCACATCACCACTTGTTTCCTTTGACCCATGAAAAAACGCTCCCTGTACTCCCATATGTACACAAAACACACATCATGTTTGCACATCATATGTTGACAGGATATTGATAATGCATTATTGTATGCTATTCAAACACACACACAGCCAACATATTAGCGCAAAACAAACACGTCTGTCCAGGTAATCTTGTCTTCTCGCTCTGCTTTGAATGAGACAGAAGGTCTCAGTTATTGCCAACTCAGTCCCAAAGCAATAAAGTGATTCATCGTCTAGATTACGTTTTAACAGGAAGTTGATTGAGAGCATAATCCATATTGATTCTCTTGATGGAAACAGGAAATAGCAGAGTTAGAAATAAAATCGTTTGTTGTTCCCAGTGAGAAGGGACCCCAGAGGAAAATGGAAAGCAATTGCGAGCTGATGAGTGGCACTGCCCCTAGCACCACTTCTTCCAGCTTCACCGCCCTTTTCCCCTCATCCCCCTTGGAGACTAGAGAGAGACGTCATTAGTGTTGTTGTGCTCTTGGTCTCCACCCCCTGCCACACAACTACACACCAGTGCTCTAGACTAATTAGAAGGTAAAGATACAATTTAGTCAGTGTTTTTACCTGAAGTTCTAATCCAACAGTAACCAACCATCACACTATTACAAGCCACATACCACTGTAATATATTTATAGTTCTGTATTGCTGGTAGGATTTGGATGAGAGATGGCAGCCGTACTCCACCTGCTGAAGGAAGGGCAAGAGAAGGGATTTGGTTGTCAGCATGACTGATGCTGGTATCTCATTCAGAAGCCTCTGCAATATAAAGAAATAACTCTCTGTTGTCTCATTGGGGAGACAACAGATGTTTATTAATTGGGATCATCCTAAAACTGGGGCGGTTACTGGGCTGTGGTTTGTGTAAGTGTATATAAACCCATATTAAGGTGTTCTTGAAAGCAGAAACACTGACAATAATCCATGCATCCGTACATCCATGACACATCTGGAGGAATTTCAATTTCGAGAGGGGATGAGAAATAAGACCAAATCATTGAATAATCCTCAGACAGGCACTTTAAATTCCTTGCTATATTCAGGAGAGGTAATTGCTGACAATGTAAGAAGCTTTTTCCATTACTGGGAAAGCTGACAGACTGAAGTATCTTTTCATGGCTGCAGAAGCAGCGTGTACACACATTTTGTGCAGTGCCTGATTTGATTAGGATTGATCTGTTCTCCACAGCTGTATCGTCAGCTCCAGGTTTTTTCCATGCTTGTTTTTGACCATTTGAGAGCGGAGATTAAAGATGCCATCTCCTCCCCATCTCCCTTCCCAAACACACACACGGCACATACACCCTTTTTTTCACTCACACATACACACACACATCCTCATGGACTGCAACGTCACTGAGAAAAGGGATTTTGAGCTCATTAAGTAGAGGGCTGTGATATTCTGAATCGAGACTGTGGGACTCCCAGCCGGCCTATTTTTAGAAAGCGCATCTCCATGGTAGTCATCGCTGCGCTAGCAAATCGCAGCCGTGGCCCCAGACACTAATTAAGAATGAAACAAATGCCTTTTAGACAGGGCGTGTCCCTCCTTCTCTCCTGCACTGCCTCCTACTTTGAGAGTGGATCCTCCCTCTGCCTCGTCCTGAGACGGCGTGGGGTACCAGGAGGGCAGCAGCATGCAGAGAACTGGCGAAGCCTTGCTGCGGAGCTGGATATTTTTAAATGCACCACCTCCCTGCCCCCTTCTTTTCCCCTCCTCCATCTCCTTAGTAAAGTGTGAGTGATGCTTATCTTTTTTGTTGTTGTTTATGGATGTTCCCCCCTCTGTTTATATGCGCTGGGATGCTATTGGATGCAATGAATTGCAGTGACTCATAGAGGGACTTCGGAGAGGTAAGAGAAGGCTGCAGAGGGGTCCGCGGAAAGGAAGAGAGAGAGAATGAATGAAATCGAAACGCAAAGAGGATGATGGTTCCTTTTGGGCTGTATTGGCTTTCCCAGAATTGTAATTTATTTGTATTATTGGTTCTTTTACAGTTAAACAACTGGAGAGTTGAATGCTGGGGAAAAACATTAACTAGAATACGGCCGTTTGTATATGATCATGAATTGGTGAATGAATGACAGGCATCATTTAATCTTTCCCTGCATTGTTTTCCTTCTTGCCTCCATCTTTTACTTTGATCACCCTTTTTTAATGCTTTTTTTTCTTTCTCTCATTCGCTTTCTCTTTCATTTTTCCTATTGTGTCTCTTTTTATCACCATTTTTTCCTTTTTGTCTCAGTTTAACTTTCTCAGTGGGAAAGATAACCATCTCTGCAGTGTTGTAGTGAGCCAATTCATTCTTGATTATCCTTTTTCAGCTGTTTACAAAGTTTACATTTGTTATTAACAAAGCATGCAGGGAGAGCACAAAGTTCCATTTATAACACATCATAAAATTAGTTCAATCTTTGTTAATGAGACATATTTCACATTAAACATCTTGCACAAATTTTGCTAATGACTGATCCCATATTGACCAGTTCCAGATCTGTAGCAAAAGTTGGTTACCACATTACTTTTGGGTCTGCCTCAAAAGTCAAATTGTTTTTTTTGCTGGACCCATATCTGCTCCATCTAATGTTCTCCCAAGCAGTCAACACTTCGTGTTCTTGTAAAAGAACAAAAGAGGAGGCAACAGAGCAGAGGAGCATGCAGAGGAAGAGAGACAGAAGAGTGGGGGCAATCCTCACATGTCCTCCTAATGATACCCCAGGGTCTCTGAATTTATCCTGCTGCATTTGTTGGTGTGTGGGAGCAAAGGGGGGGGGGCATGCAGGTGTGTGAGCAGGGACAGAGAAAGCGTGCAGCGTTACTTGCCTTCCCTTGGGCCAGTAAATAAAAATGAAAGAAAGAAATAACATGTTAGCATGTTGCGTTTGTCCGTTGTATTAAGGAATTGATTTGTGATTGCAAAGATCCATTACCAGCAATAACGCAAGGCCTCTGTAAACCATTAGAACTAATTGCGACTCATGAGACAACAATCACCTGCAGAGAGGAAGAACTGAACTCCAGTGAAATATTTTATATTAATGATTTTATCCTGACGCATAATGAGTTCCAAAAACATTGCGACACCATTAACGAGAACAGCTTCATATTAATTGTTCTTTGAGTGTCTGTTCTGGGAGAAGTGTTTAATGTAATTTTATCTGGGGTACAGCTAAGTCAAGTACATTATTTGAACATTGCTCTTACAGACATTGCTTTTAAGTTCTGTTTTCTCATCATCTCATCTCTCCCCTTTCCTTATCTCCCCCTTCCCTCTTGTCTTTTCCCCTGTCTTCAGTTCCAACAGGTTAGAAGAGTGATGACCATCCTGTTTGTTACTATGGTTATTTCATACTTCAGTTGCATGAGAGCTGCGCCCATGAGAGAGATCCCGGGTGTGCAGGGGGGCCACCGGGCTGAGGGTTACCTGGGTGCTGCTGCTGCTGCTGCTGCCGCCGCTGCCGCAGTCACCTCAGGCAGCCGGGGCCACGGGACTCCACAGAGTGGGGGTGGGTTGCCCTCACTCACGGACACTTTCGAGCAGGTAATCGAGGAGTTGCTTGAGGTGGAAGGGGAGGCAACACAGCAACTGGGGCCCGGTGCCGACCAAGGCCAAGGAGGGGGCGGCCCTGCAGCCAGCGCGGCAATCGCAGCGGACTCAAAGGACGTTGACCTGTATGGCTCACGGGTGATGATCAGCAACCAAGTGCCTTTGGAGCCGCCGTTACTCTTTCTCTTGGAGGAATACAAAAATTACCTGGATGCCGCCAACATGTCAATGCGCGTGCGGCGGCACTCAGACCCCGCACGGCGAGGGGAGCTCAGCGTTTGTGACAGTATTAGCCAGTGGGTGACAGCTGTGGACAAAAAGACGGCCATAGACATGTCTGGCCAGACAGTCACCGTCCTGGAGAAGGTCCCTGTGACTAACGGTCAGCTGAAGCAATACTTTTATGAGACCAAATGTAACCCGCTGGGGTACACAAAAGAGGGCTGCCGGGGAATAGACAAGCGGCACTATAACTCACAATGCCGGACAACCCAGTCTTACGTGCGAGCCCTTACCATGGATAGCAAAAGGAAGATCGGCTGGCGGTTTATACGGATAGACACTTCGTGTGTATGCACATTGACCATTAAGAGGGGCAGATAGTGTACACAATGTATAGATTTTATTGAGAGTTCTAAAAAAGAGAGAGAAAAGAGAAAATATCTATTTGTATATATACATAACAGGGTAAATTATTCCGTCAGATGAAAATTTTATGGACTGCATGTAAAAAAGATGAAGTTTATACAGTAAAAGTGATACTACAGTCTATTTATTGAACATATTCATGACCTTGTAAACAATTAAAAAAGATCTAATCAGTCATTTGCGCCCAGTTCAAATTACTATATCACATTCCTCAAGACATTGTGTTTTTTACGTTGCCAAGATTTTGAGAGATGAGGAGGGAGTGAGGAAGAATTACATACAAGAAAAAAAAAGAAAAAAAACTTGCATGCTGCTTCAATCGTGAATTGAGAAACTGTCCACTTTGGGAAAACAAGGAAATGATTTCCAACCAAAACATTCCGTTTACATTTTCAACCATAACAGGATTTCCTCCTCTAAGTACTCTGTCTGTTTACTATCCTCAACTTCTCAAGGTAATGTTGGAAATACATACTATGTCAAGGTGCTGTTGTCAAAGCTTTGCTGTTTATTTTTTTATCCCCACAAGATGAAAAAAATATATATAAAATATATATAAAATTTATTCATTGACATGTGTTCTGGATTAATATAATTCATTTTGTATGTTGTGAAGTTGTTTGCAATATTAAATTGAAATATTTGAAGAAATAAAATTATTATAGGCAACTGAAAAACCAAACCAATGTCAATAAAGTTTGAGCTGTCCCTTTGCAGGTCTAAATTTGACACAAGCTTTGGAGAGAACATCGCCGCATACATACATTGGGCCCTACATTTAGATGATTTTGAAAAGGATAAAGATCAATTTAAATACCACCCATCC
Source organism: Botia almorhae (assembly GCA_036877575.1). Classification (NCBI taxonomy): domain Eukaryota; kingdom Metazoa; phylum Chordata; class Actinopteri; order Cypriniformes; family Botiidae; genus Botia; species Botia almorhae. The sequence goes on from JAZGTJ010000084.1 coordinate 118,779, forward strand.
TCTCACTATACA
>JAZGTJ010000084.1:118844-261334 GCA_036877575.1 Botia almorhae
ATATATACATGTATAATCGAGCAAGTCCTAATAAGACTTAGAACGTGACATTAGACAGACTGTGAACGTGACATGTAGTTCTATGGAAACCAGAGTCATTTTGAGAAGGTAGTTTTCATTGTGTTTGGAGTTCTGTCTAGTCAGAGGGTATAGGCTATCATTGCTATCACTAGGAGATTAGGATTTTGTGTCTGAAAGTTAGATCAATAGAGTCAAAACTCAAATGCACTCTACATGATATCTGATACACCTGAACACAGACCTATACACAAACCTGCTTTATTTCAAAGGCTCTCTGGCCCTCTGACATAGATAAGGAAGGACCTGGGATTTGTGTTTGTCTATGGTAAGTATCTCACTGCAGCATAAGCCTGTGTATCAGGCAATAAAGAAATTACATTTATCAGCCAGGAAATCAAAATAACGATGCATCTGTAATTAGTAAATATACCATTCCAATCTGATTTAGTCAAGTCAAAAAACATCTGCTACCTACTATGAAATGTTGATTAAAACCCATACATAAAAAGTGTATAATATAATACATATGAAAATTGCAACAGTTAATGCAATAGACAAGGAAACTGAAAATACAACATTCTCCTGGTGTATTTTACCCAAGTAGCAACTTACATAACTGAGTTATTTTTGTGAGGTTCAGATTTTCCCCAGTTCAAAGTAGTCCTTGGTAAGACCCAGCAGGGCCCTGTCCCATTTGCTACAGAAGTAGGACACTCTATTCTCTGTTTCCCTTTCTGCAGTACCAGCAACTAAACTCTCTGAATCACTATTTTAGCAATCCTGTCCCCTTCTCCCTCTGTGATTCTGCTGATTCTGTCTATACGTGGTCCTGGTAAAGACAACATAAAAGAACAAATAAGCAAATATTAAAATACAAAATATATAACATAAACGTGTCCTTAATAAAATATTTGGGTGTGTAATGTAGAAAAAAATTGTTTTTTTAGGATTAACATTTCTGGGGCTCAGATACAGTAAAAGAAGAATATAGTTTTGTTTGTGTATCGAAATGTTTTTATCTCTTTTATTTATCAACATTGTTATTCAGACCTGTGTGTGTATACCTCAACTACATATACAATATAGACAGACAGATATCAATAATAAAAGATATCAATAATCATTATGAAATTGTTTGCTATGCTGTTATGCAAAATTACTGCGCATAAGCAGCGCAGGATTGACGCTCTTGACTCGTTCGCTAATCTTTTTACGTTAGCCAGAGCACTTAGACTATGCTAGCCAACAGCAACGAACAGAGCAGCTGAGGCAGGGGTATACAATTTTCGTCAAACAAAAAAAGCTATACGCCGACTGAAATGGCCTCTTTAGGAGAATCTGTGCGACTGGAAAGAGGTAAGCTCTCAGCCAAAATCAGCCTTCGTTAAATGTAACTGTTGTAAACATCACGCGTTTGAGTCTAAACATCCCGTTGTCACTTTATCATGAAGGAGTTGTGGACGACAGCGATCTAGTTCCTATTTACAGTATTAAATCATTTTTAATATTAATATACTCAGTCAACTAAATACGCGTATAAAAATATAGCCATTTTGTGTCGTTAAATCAGCGTGCATGTGTTAAATACAGCGAATCATAGATTAGCTATGAAAAGCAGTACTCATGTGAGTACTGTTAGCATGGTTAGTGCTTGTCGCTATGTATTAGAATATTAGCGAACAATGTATATGGTTATTCACTGTATCTTGGCGGTTTCAGTGGTATATTGACAGTCATCATTCCGTTTTACAACATCTGACAGTTTAATAAACTTTATGTATTGAGGAATGAAGATTGGCTAGTTTATTAGCACAAGCACAGATTTATGAGCAGAGGTCTCTACATCTGATATTTCCTATATTCAGGTTCCTAAAAATCACAGCTATGTCTGTGTACAAATAAACCATTAAACATGTTTGAAGTATAAAAAAATGTAGAATAACTTAAGTGGCTAGAGCTCAAAAACTTTGAGGAGTATTTAAAAAATGTCTTTTTATTTATTAAGACTTAATAACACTTGTTATGTTCTTTAGCTGTACAGAAATCTTACATAGATTTGTTACAATTCACTGGTACATGCAAAACGCTGCATAATTGCATTAAACTTTACAGTAGTTTTAGTTGAAATTGTGGGGACAGAATAATCTCTATAATCTCAAAATAATCAGATAATCTCTTTAAAATATGAACATTTACTCAAGTCTTTAATGTCATTTATCAAGTTTAGATGTCCCAAAAAAATGCTGCCAAAGATAACATCTCCATATGGCATGATGCAAATAATTAGCCGTGGTCTGGTGTCGTCTCATTGTTTTGCAAATATCCTCTACAGACATATCTCGTGCCATTGAGCTGCTGGACAAGCTCCAGAGAACGGGGGAAGTGCCTCCTCAGAAGCTGCAGGCATTGCAGAGGGTTTTGCAGAGTGAATTCTGCAATGCTGTACGGGAGGTAAATGCCCTGACAACACATCTGTGTATTCAGACTAAATGTGTCTCTGATTTTTGCATCCTATTGTGTTGTTTGGGGCCATGAGTGACGGAAATGTAGATTCTTTTGCCCCACACTTATTAGGAGTTTATACTACCACCTGGCTTTTACCTGGTAGTAAAGTTGCATTATTTTGCATGTCTTGGTGTGCAGTCATAGAAATACGGCAAATATAAAGGAGGACTAAGAAACTGTGTTTGGAATGATTATAAGATGTATCAGTATTCAGAATTGATTAATTGTTAAAAAAAACAAATTTGTGTTATTTGTGTTGTCAGCTTTAGTTATTATTGAATGATGTGCTCTTGCATTCAAATATATCTACAGTAGTTGTAGAAGACAACTACTAGCAAAAAGCAATGTGTTTTTAAATTCTGTACTATATGTTAGTCAACACACATGTTAAAAATGTGATGTATGTGGTGTGAGAAAAATGTAAGATGTGATGCCACAGCCAAAGATTGACATAGACCAACTATAAATAGATCAATTCAAATATAGAGCAGACGGAACATGCTCCATCAGCACACCCCCCCCCCCCCCCACATCAGAGTCCACCGCCAGTACTCTGATGATTTCTCTTTCAAGTACTCAGGCAGGTAAAACGACTGAAATGCACATCCCTAGTGCTTATGACGCCATGCTCATCAGTGTAGTACATAGAGTAGTCACTGTGCAGAAGGACTGGATATTGATTCTGAAGTCTACAAATAGCATCAATCCATTCGTTTGTTTTAAACTGGGCATAAAACTCAGCTGTAGTGTTCTCTTGCCCATGTAGTGGATGTAAGGCTTTTGGCACTTGATTGGTCTCCTCCCTGCTGTTTGGTCATCTGTCGTTCTCACTGTTAAACTCTAAAGTCTCAACACAAGTGATGCTCAGACCAGAGCTGCTGTTCTTTGCCTTGTTTGAGATCCTAGAATAAAGCAGTCTTTCTGAAAGCAAATGTAATAAGCTTTGTTTGGCCAAGCTGGAGGTAGCTCTGTTAATTTAGTGTTGGTTGTTATATTTGTATTTATTAAGTGCACAAATCATTCTAAGACAATCGGATTGAGGTACTTTTCTTACAGTGATTTTCTTGCAGGCTTACAGTGATTTTACCATGGCTAAGGGGTGTTCTTCATAGAATAAAATCCACTTACAGGTGGAATAAATCAGTTTATTTCTTAGTGATATTAATGATTAATTGAATTGAATTATTTCACCAGGTTTCATAGCTAAACACACTGTTTCCAACCAGAGCTATCCATTTTATTAAAAGGGTTGTAGCCTCATTTTAATAGAAAACCCAGTCACAGTTGTTTTTACCCTCAATATTGTGTGTTAGTCTTAGAGATGCATTGTTAGTTGAAACCCAAGGAAAGTTGAACTTGCTTCCTGCTTGTCTCTTAGATCTATGCCTACGCAGGGTTATTAAAACAGGCCCCTGGCAGGACAGAGTAGTCTTTATTTTGCTTGTTTTGTGAAACCAAGGCCACCCATGCTGTTCTCTAGAAATGCTTGTTTAGGCTGTCGGATGTGAGGGCGCTTGAGTTAAATGCTATGGTGGTTAGTAAAGTGGTTAATTAGTAACTCAACAGCTCTGTCTCTAAAACATTATTTATGCTTTGCCCTGAATCTCTCACTGTTTGCTTTTTTCTCAGATAAATATGCACTCGCAGTCAAATGCTGAGGCACGTGGGTGGATGGAAAAGTGCTGGAATAATGATTTTAAGCGTGTGTTAAACTGTCAGGAGCAAGGCAATGTAGAGACCTGACTTGATACAAGACATAATGATATGGTGTTTCGGTCACAATTTACGGCCAGTCTAGGACACAGTTGCTCAGTAAATGGTAGCTGTCCGCTAAAGATCATCTAAACCAGATTAAGTAATGTGCTGGACTTAAAAGGCTTTTTAAGGGTAAATTACTATTCACAAGCAATTTGGTGCAGTACTAAGCCGATATGGATCCAGGAATCTGGCCCTGGAGATACAGGATAAAGCTTTTCTTAGTTTCTGGAAATAGGACTCTAATTCTGTTTCTTTTGTTTACCTGGAAGGTTTTGGCAAAGCAGATTGTACTTGTGTAATTCCAGAAATATTCTCTGTGTTTGTTGTACATAATTTTCAGGTGTACGAGCATGTGTACGAGACAGTGGACATAAATAGCAGCCCAGAAGTTAGAGCCAATGCAACAGCAAAGGTAAGTCATTATTTACTTTGCTGCCAAATAAGTAACTTACCTCAAACCCACTCTTGTTGTTTTGCTATTTGTTGTACTAAGCATGAACGTTAGAGAGAGTCAATCTCATTATCTGATTATCTTGGTAAAGCTTTGAAACACTAGACTGATGCCCTGAAAATATATAAGCAGCTTATTTTTGACTTCATGTAAAAATGTATATCATGCACATTCTGTCCCATTGCACAAGACTAACACATGTTCTGTATTATACATGCCACTTGCTTGTTGGAAGATTGATTTCCAAACATCTTTGCTCTGTTCCCAGGCTACAGTCGCTGCATTTGCAGCTAGTGAGGGTCACTCTCATCCCCGTGTGGTGGAGCTCCCAAAAACAGAGGAAGGGCTGGGGTTCAACATCATGGGCGGAAAGGAACAAAACTCACCTATCTACATCTCCCGTATCATTCCTGGAGGCATTGCTGATCGGCATGGTGGTCTGAAGAGAGGAGACCAGCTGCTGTCTGTTAATGGAGTGGTATGTACAGGACTCCAGCCCTGTCAAGTGACGTACTTCACATTATAGTTTCATTGAATGATGTAAGCAACTTAACACCCAACGTTGACAGCTTTAGGTTACCTTAGGAAGGTTATCCAGTGTCCTTAGCTGGCTAGTTAGCTGGCTAGTTAACTCTGGCATATAGATAAAATTTTAAATACCTGTTCACTGTAGAGGAGCATTTTCAAAAAGCTCAGTTTTTGCTAAAAACAAATGGCGCCTCACCATGGCTGGATGACCAACACATACAGAGAAGCATCCATTTTCCATTGTATCCTAGTTAATGCTGTTGTAGCCTAAAGGGTTTGTTTACCCATAACCCAAATTTTGGCATTATTTACTCTTCCTTGTTATGTTCACACCCTCTATGGCTTTATTTGTTCTGTAAAACTGAAATTGCCAGTTTTTTTTTTTACTGTTGTCTTTTGTCATTACAATAGTTGTGAATTATGACCGTTTATCATTTTAAAACATTTTTTAAAACATTTTTTAAAACATTTTTTAAAACATTTTTTAAAACATTTTTAAAATATTGAATACATTTGTTATTTAAAGGGTTATTGAAGATTCTCTGTGACTAATAGAGAAAACATGATAATGTCAGAGAGTAAGATGTTTTTCTCTTTCTTTTCAGAGTGTGGAAGGAGAACACCATGAGAAAGCTGTGGAGCTGTTGAAGGCTGCTCAGGGTACAGTGAAGCTGGTGGTCCGTTACACCCCTAAAGTTCTGGAGGAGATGGAGTCCCGCTTCGAGAAGTTGAGGTCTGCCAAACGCCGGCAACAGAACAACTACCCCTAGTAGGGCAACTCTCCTGTGCCCCCTCCACCTCTCACTCTCTCACTGTCTTTAATTCTTCTGCCATCTGGCTTTCTCGTTCACACTTGCTCACCCCCTTCCTCCAGCCAGGGATTAGCCACATGTTTGGCACTCCTTTTTGTGAAATTTTCTAAATCCTGTCCTCCTCAATTTTTATAAGTCTTTTCACACACTTCTATCTCATAGCTTGAACACTACATTGGCTCTTGATGGTGTCATTCATATGTCACATATACGCTATTAGTGTACTATTAAGAATGTACTGTCTTTGGAGATGGTGATGAGTTAGATTTGTAAGGGGACCATTGCAATGTATCATTTCGACCTCCTGAGGTGATTTGAATGAAAATGTCAATGTACTGTCTTTTGAGATGGTGATAAGTTAGATATGCAAGTGGACCATTGTAAGGGGACCATTGCAATGTACCATTTCGACCTCCTGAGGTGATTTGAATGAACATGTCAAGTGCCTCAAGAGATTATGCCCACAGCTCTTGATATATATACTCCCATCTTAGGCTGTTTTATGGTCCAGGCTCATGATTGAATACTACCATCCTACAAAAAAAGTGTACAAAGAATAATCTCAAAAGAACATGCATCTTTTAATTGATTAATGGTTTATGGGTATTTTTTTCTGTTTGCTTTTCTAAGTGTTTGCCCCTGGCAACAGCTGAAATATTTCTAAACCTAATTTTGGGTCTCCTGAGAGAGACATGACAGAGTAGTGACACAAGCATCCTCAGCAGAACGGCTATTTGCTTCAAACTCAATATGTCAGCTGTAAATATTCTGTGTACTTCAGTAAGGAGCCTTAAATGCCAGACCTATCCCATTTACTGACCCAGATTGATTGGCTGTAACAGTTTGTTTTCAGTGCTTGTTGATGGAGAATATGCTTTCTCAATAATATATCCACAGAAATTGGCAGATTTGACAGCGTAAACAAACATCAACTTCTATCAAACAAAAAGAAAACCAGTGCCGTGCTGTTAAAGCTCGCATGAAGACTTAGAGCTGATTGGCATGTAAACAGTGCTTTGGATTGAACATTTGTGAATGCAGTGTTTACCAATAGCACTGAGCAGGCCTGCTAAACAACTGTTCTGATGAGATGCTAGTGACACTGTTTGGACATAGAATAGTTTTTCTATTTAACAGTTTAAAAACATTATGTTACACTGCCCCTAAAAAGCACATAGAAACACAATGTGGCCATTTCTTATGCAAGCTATCATTCCAGTTTTTCTTTTGAGAATTAATTTAAAACTGTGCAGAACACTGAGTTTAAAACCGTAGGGGAACATCAGCATGTTTTACTTGTTTTATTGCTTATTCGTCTGTTGTATTAAAATGCTTTATGAATGTTAATGTGGCACTTGCATTTCAGTCCTCTATGGAGGACTGATGGTCTGCCCCGTTCACACTGATAATTACACAGACCTGCGTCATGGTTCACATTTCATTTAGCTTTAATGGTTATTATATCATCCCACAGCAGCTGAGCATAATCCTAGCAAAACAACAACAAGGAATGAATCAATCAATGTTAGAGAATGTAAACTTTGTAAACGTTAACATCATTTATAAACACATTTTTATCAATGCATTTTTATGAAATATCTAAAAGTGAAGATTGGTGCTGTTTTAATATATTTTTCTTCCCTATTATTTATTCGTTTCTGAAGAACTTAAAATAGATTCCTTTATGCAATAAGACCTGGTGGCTATAGCCACCTTTAAAGAAAACCTGATCAGTCTCTGAAGTCAGTAATTTGCTGATTCATGTAGAAAATTCAGAAACTAGAGTTGAGATATTTAACTGTTAGCTGTTAGGTTTTATCCAGGTACCTTAGTGGCAAATTAATCTTGTTATATTCATTACTTAAGGTTCACCTCCACTTGTTAATCTCATCGCCACATTTAAATGATTTGTTTGACGTAGTATGGTTTGTCAAGAGTCACGAATGCATTTTAGCAGTACTTTCACACCGCACTTTCACTTTGTACTCATTTTCACAAAATGCAAAACACAATGTATTTTTAACCTCAAATGCAGGTATTTTAAGTGTCTGACAAGCTTTGAAAAAACAGTCTATTTTTCCTCTGTCTCTCATAAAATATTTAACGTGCCTAATTATAGGCCCATTACTCACCCTGAGCTGTGAGATATACGTAGGTGTTTTGGGGGTGAGATAAAAGGGAGGTCTGATGTTTTGCATGAAGGAATCATTTGTGTTATTGACAAAGAAACAGCATCAAGAATAAAGTGATCTCTTTTCTTTCTGTGCTGTATAAGGTGCTCAGGTTGAATGTTTCTATAATATCATGATATTCATATAATATCAAGCCTCGTGTATCACAAGAGCAATAAGACATGGTTCTTTTCCTATAATCATCTCAGACAGGTCACTCACTCCCTATTAATACTTGGAATTGTTCACGGGGGCTAACTGACTATTTTTATAACCTCATTTTCTGTCGTTTTCAATTTGTTTTTTCTTTTTAAAAAGTGATTTATCTCTTTTCTGATAAATGCTTTGTATTGATTTATCTTGACGAAGTCTCACTGTTTTAAGTAAAAGACCAAACTTGCAACCTTCTGGGAGCTCTTTCTATATCTTATATATTAGCTAGTTTGGACTGTTTTAATAATCTGTTGTACTGTTGTATTATTTAATGTTCCTGTACTGCTGTATTGTTACATTAAAAAGAGAAGACTGGTCAAAGTACATTAAAAAGACTGGTCAAAGTGAGGATACAGAGTTTAAATATACTGTGGGTTTAACTCTTTAGTATTTGTGTTTTACTGTTAACCTTTCAGCTGATTATCATTTCCATAGACCTAAGAGAATGAGCACGATTTTATAAAAATAAGCACTAATAATTACTGCCTTCATACGCAACTGTACAACGTTGCATCATTTGCCCAGACTACCAAGCGTTTTACCTGAACACTAGAGGGCATTATAGGACAACACACACAGTTGTTTGCTTGTCTCAGTTTACCCCTTTTTTAATTTAACTGAAATAACTGAAGCCTTTTTTTCTTGCTACTGTATGATTATAATTTTAGACAAACCCTTGCATATATTCTTCATGTGCATTCTTGTGTGCTCAGTATCTAAGGATATTTAGGGTGAGGAGAGCGAGCTTGAGTTAGAACCTTCACACGCATCTCCTCTGTCTTAATGTGATGCCACATGGCCACAGACCAATAAAGCCACACTCGAGGGATTTGTCAGCTCAATTTACTTTCTTGTCAACATTGTCATCGACTGCGTTCTCTCTGTCTCAGGTTCCATCTTTAAGACGGAGACTGACACGGAAAGCCTTAGTGAGCCTATTAATAACGTAATATAAAACAAGCCCACTTCTGACAAGGTGTAGAGCGTCTGAACTCTGTTAATGATGAAAAATAGGCCTGCTGACTGCATTAATGAATGGATCTGTCATTCAAGCATAACATCTGCATTTTTCTGTACTGCTTTCCAGTCATGTCTGGCTAGTGCTGTACTTAGTGGCTTCCCTGCATTATATCGAAAAACTGTTTCAATATGCTAGATATAAAAGTGAATCCTCAATATAGAAAAAAAATCTCTTCCAATTAAAGCTTTTGAAACTTTGACATGTTTATGTTCCGAATGCACATGCAAAGACAATGTAATATGTTGACTATAATCAAAACCAGTTCATATGCAGAGCAGTGAAAAACTGTGAGCAAGTGTGAAAGCACCTGCACACAAGGACAGAGTGCAGTGACAGACACAGCTGCTTCGCTTCAGTATGGAACAGGCTCACGTGGTTGACTGTCATTTTGACACCTTTGTCATGCCTGGCCGTCATAGCATGCCTGGGCCTCATATCAAACACTTTATCCTCCCAAACCTCCCATCAAATTACCCCTGGAGATTATTCCAGAACAAAGTCATGCTGGACAGCCATGCTATCTGCACTCAAGGATAATACCAGTGAGTTGATGCTTCCATATTGGCTTTGTATAGGCTTTGTTACATTAAAACCAGCAGCTTGTGGATTCTGGGGCACATTTTGAACCCTGTGAGTGGCTAATGAATGCATTAGCTGGACGTGACTTCACTGGCATTAATAGGAAAGTGCGTCGTCATTTCGTACGCAGACTTGAAGGCATCTGCTTGCCTATGTCAATGTGAACACAGTCATCTCTGTAATTATTGCCATCTGCAAAAGGTGACTTAATTTTTGACACGTGTTAGTTTCTTACTTAAATTCTGAATATAATAACCTAAAAATAAACCTAATAATTTACTCAATTCTTCTATGTTTGTGTTGGAAAAAAGTGCCAGTATACTAAAAGGTAAGTGAAAGTGAGGGTGTGTTTACACTTGGCAGGTTTGGTTCGATTTAAGCAAAATGTGGTGCGGTTGTGCTGTTAGTGCTGTTCATTTGAATAATGTGATTTAAACAATGTAGGAGTGAATTTTAAATAATAATAAAAACACCAACACAAAGCATCAACAAAACCCTTAGCTTTATTTAGCATATTATATAACATCACAATGTGGAAGAATTTTTAATCACTAGACGCTACAACACAGACCTCAAGTACTATGAAATGAATTTAAATGAATACAAGCAATAAAGAAAAAAACACACACCTAAGCTTAGAACTATGTGATTGACAAACATTGAGAACAAGCAGATGAAGAAATTCAATGATAATAAGATTTGTTATTTGATCATGGTGATGGGTCAGTTTCAGAAGAGAATACAGCACAAGGAAACTGTCAGGTTTTCCAAACCCTGAGAAGAGCCCCCAATATTTGTTTCATTTCTTGATATCTTCTTTTGTGACTTGAGCTGGTATTAAGTAAAAGAAGCATTATTAGACTGCAGCATTTATTTGTGGCATAATCATTGCAAAATTATCTTCAGAGCTTTATAATTTACTGCAGCATTGGAGTGATCAACAAACCTGCATGCATTCCAAACCTACAGCTTCAAAATGGATACACCCATTTTAGTTAACTCTTCTGAAATGTGACTGTATTGGACATTGTCAGTTCTGATATTTTGTTCATTTGATGTCTAAATGTTAAAAAATATTTGTAGAAAGAATTTGATCTGTAAAAGTTTGCACAACGTCCAATAGGTTTGTGATGAATGGAAAAACAGATTAGTGCACTTGTTGAAATTGTTTAGATTTACTTCAACAGTATCCAAACACATGCAACAGTAATGTCAGTGCTGTCAGTATCTGCTGGTTTAGACACCTGAGGGCTTCTCATTTTTAATTGTGCATTCTCATTTCCTTTCTTAAAATGCAAGGCATGGATGCAGGGATTAACCGCGAGGATAAAGCAATCGAAGCGTGTCCTATTAGTAAAATCAAATATCTTTGCTCACTCAAGTGTCATTACAAAGTACTGTAAATTCCATTACTGATTGTGACTGCATATCTGCACTACCGTACTGCTACCTTAAGGGTCTCGTGTTACTCAAATGTTACTCACAATTTCTGTGCTATTAATATGCCGACATATTGAATAAAAGATATCAAAAAATGCTTTAAGAGTTTATGCTTGTCTGAAGACATAATTGCCCGATGCTTTGCTTCAAAGCCCCCGAGAAGAAGATGCAGATTCAGATGCAGACAGGTCATCCAGAGAGCTTCTTTCCCATGCTGTATTACTGTGCAGTTACAGCATGTACCAGCAGGGGCTAACTGAAGCATACTAAACTGCCAAACCTCTGACCCCTGTCCTAACAGAGCATTCACAGAACTGATATGTTCTTCATGACAGATCTTGACTGACTTACAGGTCACGGGTGGAGAAGTGGGTAAATGAGAAGTTTTGAGAAGCACCCAGAGATACAGTCGAGTGTTAGAGAAAGTGCAGGCAGTGTGGGTGTGGAGGTAACAGATGGGGTGTTATCATGCTTACCTTGAACACATTTTACACAGAACAAACCTGAGCTTACTGTTTACTCACGAGCTGAGGGAGTGAGGGTGGTAGGGAATGTGATAAGAAAACAGGAAGTAAGGAGGAGGTATTAAAGTGTGACACACATCTGGAATCATGGATCACTGGATCCATTCTAGACCTTTAGACACACTTTTAGGACCAATGACAAGGGTATTAACCAAAATGAAACATACTGATGTATGCCAGGGCATGTCATACATGTTTCTTTGGACTGTTATTCTCTGGGTGTATGACAGTGTTGTTACAAGACAATTAGAACTGTCATTTTTTTAATGAATGACAGTCTGACAGTGAAACATCCCACATAAAAATCTTACATATGGTCATACATTAACATGTATATAAAATCATAATTTATATATATGGTACATTTTTTATTCCACTATTTGTTCAGAGACATAAAATATATGTGCAAATGTTAAAGAGTTTTTATACTTCCTATATATGTGCAATGTATGTATGCATACTTGTGAGGTATAGAAATGAAAGTTGTTCACAATGTGTTATGAATTATAAAAGACCCAATTCTTTCATATTTCTAAAATATATCTTGCATATATGAACGTATGTAACTTGTTTATATCTGAACAATCCATACAGTGTATGAACCCATATATTATGTTTTTTACATGTATTTTCTTATACCAGATTTTTGTATGTGGATAATATATACAGAAATAATGGATTTTGTTAATAAAAATGTTCTCTTGCAGTATAGATGATAATGATTCATACAATGCACATTAGATTGAGATTAATTTATATTCAGCACTGATTATGGTCCCTCATATCACACCTCAGTGCTTTGGTATTGCCATAAATTCTCTGTGGAATGTATTGAAATATACAAGGCTAAGGAATGCTAGAGGTGACTATTAAAGAATGAATTTTTTAAATGTTTCTAATACTTTGCTGTACACATACATTTTATCAAGAAATGATTCTAAAGAAAACTCCAGAGTTAGAGGTGGATACTTACGTCGAACTTCCAGTTTACATTCCACTATGTCCTCTCCACTGTCATTGACTGCCTTACACATGTACACACCCCCATCAAATGGACAGGGTTTACGGATCTCCAGAGTCAGCACACCCTGATTACTGAACATACGGTACTTGGCTTCATTTGTCAGGTCCATCTTGTTTTTGTACCATGTGATTTTAGGCTGCAGAACACAATGAAATGTTTTCAATCACAATCAAATTAATTAGAAACAAAGTTTTAGGTGTAGTTCAACATCAACACTTTTACTCAGATGACATTTATGATGTAACAACAATTTTTGTTGTTGTTGTTTTTTAACTTGGCCCTATTCATAAACTAGCTTGTCATATATAGTGCTATTCTGAATAATGTTAAAAACCGAAGCAATCAAAAAGCAGCATTTCAAGAGCAAGGTGATAGCATTTTATATTTTTGGAACATGTAATGTTGAACTCACACATACCCACCTTAGGGATGCCTCTTACAGAGCAGCTGAGTGTAGCGTTGTATCCTGCTATAACTGAGCGACTTATAAGAGGATGTGTGAACTTGGGTGCCTCAGAGAAATCATGTTCTTTGTAGGTAGGATGCTTGTACACAATGCCTGGAAGGGGAAAAAAGACAAACGCCACCCATTAGAGGTCTGGGTGAGGGCTGGAAATACTGACAAAGTATCTACAAACCAGCATTTACTATCAGGCGATGCTGTGCATTATACAGGCTGATTGTGAGTGTCCACTGGTGTGGCTTGAGGGGATGATTTTAATACAGTATATGCATAGATTCTTAGATGGCACAGATTGACAACAAACTGGAACAAGTGCTGAAAATGTTGAGAAATTTTTAACTTGTGCAAATAAGAAGTGAAACACTGTGCAGCAGCCAATCACTGTGAGGTAAAGCTGAAAAACGGAAAATCTGCCAATAGTGCTGCAGTTAATATTTAAATCATATGGTTACATACCGTATTTTTATATTTTAGAATATATACACAATTACACACACTTTTAATGTGGATAGGTTGTGGCTAGGCTGTAATGATCTGGGCAGAAATAATCACCTGTTTTCTGGATGTAGGCACTGTCTTTGGAAAGGCAAGGCTCTGGACTCAGACCCACCATGTTTATGGCATATACACGGAACACATATTCATTCCCCATGATCAGATCTGACACCACACAGTTAGTACGACGGTACTGATCAAACACAGTGTACCATTCCTTCGAGAAAAAACACATACAAACCTGCTTATATATTGTGTTACACATTTTCAAAATACAAAACAAACTGTAATCTGACATACTGTAGACTGCATGTATATTGAGACCTTTATTTAGAGGTGAACATAAAAACTATCACTGTGACCAAAACAAATATGATGTCATATGTGAGAATGATTTAAATTCATCAACAAAATAATATGTCGCATGTTTTGCTAATGCGTCTATAAGTCATTGATTTTTTCTTTAGCCCAACCAATGTTTCTGTCACTCAGCTAGATGAATGGTGTTAGCAGTAGATGGTGTTAGCAATGACAAAGTCATGGGTTTGATTCCCTGGGAATGCAAGAATTGTTCAAATACACTGTGTGATTAAATACACAAAAGCATATCTAAATGCATAAAAGTAATTTAACGATGTTTGTACATTTGTATACAAATCATATACATAATCAGAATGTGTACATGTGTCTCACTGTATATTATAAACTAGCCTACCATACGACTAGTCTGGTAGTGTTTACCCAACACAAATCAAACCTGGACCAAACCTTCTCACTTTCCTTACCTTCCCTACCTCCTTTCATTGTTTTACACTACACCCAATGTACCTGTGTTTACTCACCCCACCACAATTAATGGTGTTTATTTTTATCAGTTATATTTTCTCACATATTTTAAGCATATCTTTTTCAATAAATCAATTCTTATTTACTGAAAGGTCCCTCATTATAAAAAACAGGTATTAAAATAAAAACATGACACACTACACGGCATTACTTTACTCTTAACCACTTTGTGATTGTTTATCAGCATACATATATGTGGTTATACAATACCACCACTTACACTGACTAATCTACTTTACACAGTAATGTATTGTAACACATTTCAAACATTGTCATGTAACTCTCAGATTTCTCTTCCGCTATGAATATCCCACTGTTAAATCGTTCCATTTATTAATATGTACATTGGGGGAAAACAATGCAGAATCACCTGCCACATTCATTAAGACATGTCATTACTGTCAGTATGGACACTAGATGCAGAAGCTGGTAAGTCACTTGCTCGTGAATGCAGCCCAAGGCCTACAGCCCAAAGTGCTTTTATATTTAGCAGCAGGGCATCTCCGGTTTCTGATTGAGATTGTCCTGTGAAACCTGATAATCCAGTGTCTTCCTGCCTGCTGCTCTGGACACAGGCAGAGCAATAGACTGGATCTAGTAACAAAACCGAGGTGAAACCTAAACCGGGTGCTTTTTATTTAGCTGCTAACCTTAGTGGCTCAAGAGCACAAAGGAGTAAAGAGAGCACCATAATGACAGCACTTAAATCAGAGCAAGGCCATGGGCTAAGATTACAGCATGCTTGCACTGAAGGAGGTCCAGGTGTTCTCGTTTGGTATGCAGGAAGGAACGTGATGGAGCTTTGAGTACTGGATGTTCAGGATGCTGCTTTCCTAGCCCATAATTCAGTAACATTGGCCAAACACATGTCATGAGAGAGGTTAAAAACTGTGCCACTGATAAATAGTGTACATGCATTGCTCAATTACCCTGATCACAAGCTTAGCTGCTTTAGATAGGCACTGGCAGGCTGTCAGCTTACTAACACACTGTCTCTCTTTCTCCTAAAATTTCACTCTGAGTTTTACTACTAATCTAGAAGAGATGTCCTACTAACACTACCCAGCGGGGGTACAGCACTGAGAATGTTGAGTCATTGGTCATAATCTTTACATAAATCATAAAAGTAAACTCAATGTATTAATATATAAGACGTTGATAATAATTTAGCCACACATTTAGATAATAATTTCAAATTTTGCATTTACCATGGTTTTCTTGTCTGCCTTCTGGATGATGTAGCCTGTGATGTCACAGTTGCCATCATCTTTGGGTGGTTTCCATTCCAGGGCGACATTAAAGCCCCAAACATCCACCAACTTTATGTTCTGTGGTGGGCCCGGCAGGTCTTAGAGGAGACAGAGAAGAAAATTAAATATGTTTTGTTTTCATTTAAACAAAAACAAAATGTGTCCAGTTTATTACATTACATAGATTTACACATTTACAAACTGTGGTTCACCTATGGATTTTGTAATTACAAGATGAATTGTGTCAAATATAATTTAAAAAGTAGGTTAAGTAGGTCACATACAGTATTTACAATGAAACAGGTACTAGTGACTCACCCACGACTTGTATATTCACAGTAGCCCTATCCTCCACATTCTCAATTTGCACTTGAATATCATATTTCCCAGAATCCTTCCTCTCTGATCTCCTGATGAAGAGGATGGAATCATTGTCACTGTTCCTTATGCTGACCTGCTTTGGGTCCAGAGGCTCGTCGTTCTTTGTCCAGATCACTTTAGGTCGTGGTTTACCCTTAAACAGAAGATTGGTAAAGAATGAGTCAAGACAAGACCTCTCAATGGTCAGTGACTCAGTACTGTTAATTTATATCACTGACAAGAAACTTAAATTCTGCCGTAACATTGCAATAATGGACAGTTGGATGGGTGGACCAGATGAAATCATACATTAAGCTTATTCATGTGGAAACTATGTATTTTTTAAATGCATGCCTAAAGCAGCCTATGACAGACATCAATTCATCATCTTGTTGTGTGTGATAATATATGCATATTTGTGTGGGATAGCCTGCTGTGTTGTGGGCACCACAGTTCCCCACAGGGGTTTCACAGCTGCTGTTTAGATTTGTGTCATTGACTACCATCTGTACGTAGCCTCCCTCATTGAGTTTCAGCTATAGACCTCAGTGTATTTATAGGTACAGAGGATGGCAAATAATAGAGACTGAAGATCTATGTTTCACAAACTAGAGAACAAACTGTGAAAAGACAAGACAAGATATAGTCTAGTCAAGCACTCATGTGATGGAAGTGTTTGGAGGTCAAAGCCTGAATAGGACAAAAAAGAGGACAGCCAAGTGTTTCTTACTGAGACGATTAATACTACAGCAATTCAACTTTGTTGAATCTATTTATACCACTGATAAGATGCCCTCTAAGGTTATATGTTCACATCAGGGATTATTATAAGTCTTAAAGTACAATTTTGTTAATTATTTGCATGTACAAATACTTGTAGAAGGATGAAAAAGTCTGGGTTTTCTCACCTGGAAGGGGATGACCAGGTTAATAGTTTCTCCTACTTTCCTGATAATCGTCTGACGAAGATTACGAGGGAGCCAGATTTTGGGGCGCTCTGCAATAAATGCAAAGTACAAAATATTGTTTGTATTAAACTATTTGTAGAACTTTACATGGCAGCCCTGCACCCTATTAAACAGAATGGCCTAAGCTACATATTCCCTCTCTCTTTCTTATGAAAACAGTACCATTTTAAACATTTTAATCTCTAACTTCATAGGTAAAGTAGCCTAATCTATAGCCAAAGGCATTAACTACCAAACTACCAAGAGTGAACAGCTTTCAGCTTTCCTGTAGCTCAGTGGTTAGAGCATGGTGTTAACAACGCCAAGGTCATGGGTTCGATCCCAGGGATTGCACATACTCAGAAACAATGTATATTATAATGCAATGTAAGTCGCTTTGAATAAAAGCGTCTGCCAAATGTGTAAATGTAAATGAACAAACATTTTTAATGAATAAATGCTTTTAATGAATAAACATCCAAAAAGTGATCCAGAAAGCAAGTTATGAATACACTTCTTCATAAACCTGAATAAATATTTAATTTGAATATCATTCTTTGAACTGTGCCGACCATCTTGAACTTTGAAGCACACACACATTTTGTGGCTGTCTTCTCTGCTGTAGTACTCACGCATGATTTCACGGATGGTCACTGGTTGTTGCAGTGTGGCAGGTGGGCTTGGACCTGCCATATTATATGCCCTCACTCTGAACTGCATCCTCTCCCCAGTTGGCAGGTCACGGATGATCACAGAGGTTCTTTCTGTAAGACCCGCAAATGCAGGAATCCATTCATCAGCTACAGAGAGGAAATACAGACATCAGACACAAAACATGGAGGATTTATTCTATCATAATACTTCATCTAAATATTCAGAATAATACTACATCACCTGAATTGCTAATTGTAGGAGATAAATACAGTGTAAAATAGCGTGCTGCAAGACAATTGCAGTAAAAATAAAATAGTATAACTGTGCAACATCCCACAGAGAATAAAAACAGTTCATTTGTCTGTTTGTGCAAATAAGCAATATGAGTTCCATAAAACAATTATTCTACTATGATGTTTTTTGCAAGATTTATATAATCTTTTAGGAAGTGGATCTATGACATTAATTCATGAATTGTGCAAGTTAACTTGTATAGACCCATTTAATTTAAAGAGCTCAAACAGACAGGTTTGGACTAATCCTGCAAACCCCAGCTCACATGCAGGAAACATCTATGTTTATGTTTTAAGTCTCTTAGGTTTGTAGCATATGATTTTAAGATTTCTCAGCATACATTAATGATGTATGAATGACAGTATGATTATCATGACTAAAGCTTTCGGCTCATAAAATTGGCTGTATAGACAAAGTGGATTGGCCTGAACTTGAACTGTGAAACCTAACTAAATCTTTAAACCATCCAACACTTTGTTTGTGTTTGTATTGTACTTAACAACATCACTTACAGCCTTCTTTGCAGTACTCAACCCCATAGCCATCGAGATCAACTGAGCCTATCTTCTCTGGAGCCTTCCACTTCAGTGAGATGGTGGTATCACTGATGTCATCCACACACAAGCCAACTGGCTCACTGGTAGGAGCTGTGGGCAGAAAACAGATAAGGATGACATGGTGTTCTACATAAAAGAAAAGGCTGATTGCCTGTTCGTCTGATCTGTATATATCTGCCGACATAGTAGATACATTTACATCATCTCAGCACTCTCAATTGACCATTTTTAGTCATTTAAATATAAATAAAAGCCTGCTTTTCAAACAGCTTACTTTAGCCAAATAATTGGTTAGCTTTTAACAAGTCTCTCTGAAACGATGCTGTTCTAAAGATTATCTTGTCCAATGAAGCCAAGAACAACTCTTATTGCGTATTTTGAGTGAACACATTTGCTGCATCAGACTTATACTGTAACTAAGCCATCAAAGTCAAAAATAGAATGAAAGACATTTTAGCAGGATTTACTTGGACATGTCACTGCGGCCTCCACTGAAGATCCACTGAACAATGTGAGAGGAGCATAGCTTTGGCACCATAAAACAGAGCCATGGAAACTATGAAACTAACCTCAATGTGTGAGGTGTATCTACACAAACCTTGCAGACTGCCCTCACAATAAGCCTTTCATCACAGACAAGAATAACAGACAAGACCTGAATGTGTTGGAGTTTAACTTTGGTTAGTGATGATAAGGACTCCTTAAGATATACATGCTGTCTGCTCTGATTTGTAAGCAAGCTTAAGTCTAAAATGTTTGTGCCATATTTACGAGACAATGACACACCAGGGTCAACCTGTATTTAAACACAGCGTGAACTTACAGGAAAGCCAAGAACATCTATTTATATCTAAGTTAGCTAGAGTTAAAGAATTGTTTTAATTACACCTTTTCGCTGTATTATTTTCACTCTAGAAACTGTATAAGGCTAGTTGATTAACTAGCTTAAACAAATAGAAGAGTAAAATGTGAACAACAAAATGATAATGATTGTCAGATTGGTTTGCTATTGGTCAGCTATTCCTTTTGATCAGCTATTGGTTTGGTGTACTGATTAAGACCTTGAATGTAACACATACAATCACATACAATACATATGTAGGATTTTACTGTGCACTGTACTATTGAGACAATACAACAACGAAAGCATTATAAATTAACCATTGACTGATGGATAAGCATGGACAAATTGTGTGGCATCTTACTTAATATACTCAATGACAGACCACAGTCAAAATAAATAAACTTTTAAAAAATCAGAATACAGGCCAATATTCATCCATGTGAAAAAATCTCTTTAAATGTTGTCACATATAATAAAGGAATATAATTCATGCATTATTAGGCTCCTCAAAAGACAAAGAGTGTTAGAAAGAGACGCCTACTGCCAACAGGTTCAGGCTCTGGTTCTGGCTCCGGTGGGGGAGCAGTTTCTGCTGGGGGTGCCACCTCCTCTGCTGGGGGTGCCACCTCCTCTCCTGTTGGTGCTGGTTCTGCAGGGGGAGCAGGAGCTCCCGCATCCTCAGGAGGAGACTCCTCGGTCGGAGGTGCAGGAACTTCAGCACTGGCCTCTTGCACAGGTTCTTCTGGAGGAGGTGCTTCTAAATCTGTTTTTTTGGTATCTCCAGGAGCATCAGCTGGTGGCACCTCAACTGGCTTCTTCTCAGCAGTCTTTGGTAACATAGGTTTGGTCATTTTGTCCCTGAATCACTTCAATCTGGTATAGTTTCCAAGTAACAGCTCCTGAGTATTGTCTGTCTGCTCTGTAACACCTGCTGAGGTTCTCTCTTTTTGGCTCAGCAATAGTCACAAGACAAGCAACAAAGGAAGTGTAGCGTCCTGCCCCCTCTTCTTATTTGACAATGGATGGATACGACAAGACTGGACACAGCTTAACAGCGTGCTAACATGCCATTATTTATAGAGGTGGATGCCAAAGATAGTTTCCTAATCAGCAACAGACAACAGTCTACCCAGATAGCAATGCTTTTAACACTGCTCACTACAAGATTAGGTGAAAGATGAGCCAGGCAAAAAATGGGCAGAAGTAAAACAAGCAATGTCATATTTTCAAATGCGCACAACCACACACATCTGATTTAGAACTGAACTAGATGAATGAGAGAATGTGTCTGAAAAGCTCCAGCTATCTGGATTAGAATAGTGGCATTTACTTAGAGAAGGTAGGTGCATTATGTACCTCCTCATAAGGAACAATCTGCATCTACTGTACAATTGCTTAGACCATGGCACTATATATCATAAGTATCCTGTGATCTAGGATGGATGGATTATGGCAAAATTAAATCACCACATATTGCAATAAAAAACGATAGCCTGAGTCTCAAAAAAGGAATTTTGAGGAGAAAAAGTATATGTCCTTGATTATCCACAACTATGTTATAAATCAAAACACTGTAAAACTCACCAATTGGCACAAATGGTTGGGAGGCGGGACTAGGGCGGGACATGCCAATGGCATTCACTGCATAAATACGCATCTCATACTCCACGCCCTCAATCATCCTCTTGGCCTCATATGTAGTCTCTTTATAAGGTTCAAAGTTGAGTCTCATCCATCTGTAGCTTTTTTTCTTCTTCCTTTCCAGTACATAACCTGTCAACACATTAAAATGTCTAATATGTTTCCTACACATTTTAATGATATAAGAATATAAACTAACTACAGTAAGTTTACTCTATGGGTTACTATGACATCACTTACCTATAATTGGCTGGCCACCATTAAAGAGTGGAGGATCCCACTGGACAATGCATGAATCTTCACCAACGCTCAGGATTCTGGGAGCTTCAGGTGGGTCTGGCACATCTGTAAACATTAAGAGCACTAATATAAAGGACCACAACATATCAATCTGTTTCATTGTAAATATAAGCATTCTCCACATCAACCCACATTCACACATGCTCTGGTTTTCTATAGTTTCTTCACAAGGGTTCAAAGGCAGTTTGGTACAGCTTATGACCCCAGTTTGACATAACATTTTCATTCTGAATGTATATTTGTAACATAAACATTTTAAAGTTGATTTGTATTTGATATGGTTCTCTGTAATACCCAAACATTTTAATATCTTGGACTAGCATATGGAAATAAGGTACTAAGGTTCACCTCCCATGACTCTACACCAGAGGACTAAACATGTAGTACAAGAGTCAAGCTGGCAAAACATCAAACACAGGGTGAAAATAAACAGCCAGGAAAAGATGGAACACTGATGGAACACTAAGTTCAGTTTGTGGTCAATCGATGCAAAACAAACACTAGCACTTCACTTATGATCTAGAGTAAAAAGACATAGAGTCATATGTTGCAACATAATGATGTCAGGGAAAAAACTCCAGGCTCTCAGAGAACAGTTGGCAAGTGTCTCAGTACAAAGGAGATTTAAAAGACAGCATACCAACAACTTTGACATTAATGTCAGCTGTATCCTCCCCAGCAGGATTCCGTACAATAACAGAGTACATGCCCTCATCCTGACGCTCCGCCCCCTCAATGGTAAAAATGCAATGGCCTTTGGTACTCTCCACATGAACACGCCCATCTGTGTCTGTCAGCACCTGATCATCCAATCACAATCAGTTGTTAAAATAAGGAATTCAGCAATGGTTTGAAATGACATCACTTTTGGATCAGTCACAGGCCTTCACATTCAACTGAATAAACTCAAAACCAAAACAATAGCTGAATAAACTGAAAACCAGGCAATAAAGAAGAGACCAGGAGGAGGAAATTTTAATATAGTTGCAAATGCCAAAACACCCATACATACCACAGCTTTTTTTAAATCGTAGATATTATACTATACCTTTTCATAACCTCTTCTAGTTCCTATAAGCCGTGCTTAACTCTTGTTTACAAACACTGTATCTAATGAAGCTTAGATTATGAAAGATGCACTCACCTGGTATACACAGTATCGTATGCTAAGTTCTGTTTAGTGTGCATTAAACACTTGTGTAGCAGTCTGAGAATCTCATATGTGCTTGATTTAGGTTTCAAACTAAAGCCTTAGTTAAGTGTTAGTGCTGTCTGTTTTCATTTTAACAAGGGCAAGACAAATCACAGTAGAAATAGACAAAGAAAGAGAGGCTCCATGTTTTTAATCACCACACTACGCGATAAAATGCAAAACATTTAGTAATGAAGTGTTAAATACTGCCAAGCAAAAATAAACATGAGTTTATTTATAAAAAAAAAGTTCTGTTAAGTGTCTCCCTGGATTAAATTGATAAGACTCTTCAACTTAAGTCATTAAGAAGACATTCAACATCACAGTCAATGCAAGATACATTGAATACACTGAATACACACTGGTTCAGCATACAAGCAGTTACTGTTATTGTTTGTAAGGCCCAAACTCACTTCACCGTCTTTCAATGTCCATGTGCGTGTTGGTTGTGACTCTCCCTCCTTAGAGCTAGCCTACATAAGCAGAGCAGAAGCTGTGAAGCCTTTGCAACCAGGTCTTGCAACCAGGTCTTAAATATAAGAAAATGAACTGCCAACTTCCTGTCTCAGCACAAACCTCCCAGTCCCAGTGACCCTCCAAAGAATTTCTGGCTATGGCTGGGAGATGTTACTTACCTGTCAGAGATTCTACGGCCTGAAGCCCACATGCTGTGTCTCATGTCCCATTTGCAGGACAACATGGCAAATTGTGAACCCCAAAATGTAAAGTACAGCAGAGGAATTCAAAAAACAAAACTCATGTTCCAGTAACAATGATTTTTTAAGTAACATTCTTAATGATAATTAGCTGAGTTCACTTTGGGTAATATGCAGTAACTGTACAGAGGTATTCAGTCTTGATGATAGTAGATCTTTCTAGAAGGCAAATTTACCATGAGTTCCCTCAAAAACGTTTATTTAGAATAAGAGGCTTTGAGAGAAGCCAACATTCTGAGAACATTCCCTGTTAGCTGGGTAAACTGTAGAATTGTGGCAATATGTTAGCAACTTATGTTTTTAAAGAAAAATTCACATTTGAGTGAAGTTGTGCAGTATAACACTGTAATTTATGCTATAGAACAAAACATGAAAATCTCAAATATTGTTAACCTCAGACCTTGTATATCGACATAAATAAGACAAATGCCAGATAAAATTTAATGAATCATCTACCTTGTCAAATTTGGTCCAGACCACAGTGGGTGCAGGATCTCCAGTAATTGGTACATCAAGTCGCAGTTTGTTTCCTGCCACAACCAAGATTGTGGACTCAGCAGTGCGACCCATGCAGTCCAGATGAATCTTAGGAGGATCTTTAGTCCACATAAATAAAAGCAAAGCAACCAGTAAAACAGAGTATTACTTTCCTTCTTATATATCTTATAGTATAATGGTGTACTATGTCAATAGTATCCATCGCTCTCTCTATATATATATATTTGTAGGTTATATTCATTAATAGGTTATAATGTTGCTTGTCTTTTTTTACCTTGGCGTGGAACAAAGTCAATCTTGACCTCTATAAAGATAAGAAATGATCATTTGCAGAACAATTATTTAGAATTTATATATATATCAGTTAGGACATAAATCAATCATATAAGATACCTAGGAAGTTGAGTTTGGCAGAAAGATTAAAGGCATATCCGTCAGGAACAAATGTGTAGTCTCCCTCATCCTCTGGCTTTACATCATCAATGGTGAGTTTATGAATCCTACAGACAAACACAGAGTAATATTCTTCTTTAGAAACAAAATAAAAATACTACAGAATTCTAAACATCTAATGATGAAATAGCATGTGATTAATTATGCTGACTTCTCAATAAATGACTTCACAACGGAAAATATTTTAATCTTGCTGACCCAGACCAATTTATGCTTTAGTGCTGGTCAAGCATGATGATGTTGTATACTTGTTGTATACTACTTGGTTGATAAAGGAAGTCTCGCTGGTTAACTTTATTTAGAAAACAGATGGGGAAATCAGCACACTTGCATTCTATATTGGGAATTAGCATCCACAACATACAGTATGCTGGTCTTTTCCGGGCAGACATATACCTACAGTATTCTTACACACACTCACCTGCCAATGTGTGTGATGTGAGTTCTGGCGTCAGGCTTCACCTCCACTCCATTTTTATACCAAATGCCTTTCACATTCTCATCAGAAACCTCACACTTAAACACGGCCTGGTCTTTGGCCTTCACCGTCAGGTCAGCAATGCTTTGATAGACCTCCAGCTCCTTCTCTAAAGGGCATAGGTTAAAGACAACATGATGTCATCACACATGACCAAAAAAACAAACAAACAGCCTAAACAGAATTGTCCTAACAAAACTAAATATGGAAGTACACCAAGTTACACTACAAATGCAGTGCCAGCATCTAACCTCACAAACTAATTAAGAAGTACCAAAGCTACAATGGTATTACTATGTTTTGAATGTTTAAAAGCATTAGTTAAATAAATCCCATAGTATATGACTCCATTTATTTTTCTATATAGTCTAGAAAAATACCATGATATTAATTCATACCATCATCATCACGGTAACCACAACCATCACCACCATTTTCTACCTTTTTGGGATTTAGAAAAGGTAAAAATTAAAAAAAAAATTCATTTAAATAAATAATCCAGAATCATATCTTGAAGGTAAGAGTGATTTGACTTGCAGCAACAGAGGCTTTTATGAGCTGTGATGAACAGCAAAAACGAAAAGGTAAGGTAGAAAAAGATAATAGTCTCACTAGCACACTGGTAGTTACAGTGTTGCTGAACACATCTTGTTGATTAAAAGGCGAGATATACAAAATCAACCTGGTAGCAGACATACCTGTGTATCAGGTTGCTTGTAAAGTACTAGACATGCTTGAAGATTTATAAGAATAACACAGAATGAAGGAAGGAGAGTGTGAGAAAGAGAAAAATACACACAATAAAAATAAATGAGAGAAAAGGAATGAATCATAAATCTTTCTTAGACGCTAATAAAAGAGAAGGAGAGAGTGCCGGATGACAATGTCAGAAAGAGAAACAGACAGAGTCATCTGCCCTGTTAAAATATATGGGCCAGGCAGTCTAACAATAGCTGGCATGTGGACATTGTGTGAGCTGTAACCTTGTGTTGGTGGCCATGTTTTCTGGACTGACCAGAGGTAAGCTTTGAGTGACATAGCCACGTGTGAGCAGGGTTATTGGTGATAGGGTGGAGTTATGAATGCTCAATGCTTTAAATGAAAAGCATGTCATACAGATTTTGTCCCAGTTCTATATTCTTAAATATTAAAAACCAACATGACTGACATATAAGTACATGCAAAACATGTTTTCAAGCAATTATTCTTCATAGAAACCAATAGGAAAGAAAAATTACAAATGAGACCTTTTTAAATTTAGGTAACTTCTGGTAGACAGCAGTGAGAAAGATGGAAAGCAAATGGATATTTTGACCTGAGAATTTAGCAGTCTCCTGCTTCTTTTCTCACAAAATACAGACCAGCAATCTTCAAAATCATTGTCAAAGGTGATAAAAATCAACATATTTTGGAGGCTTAGCTATATTGGAGGTCAGATACATACCCTGAACCAAAAGCTCAGCTAAAGATTGGCCTCCATTGGTTTTCACACGATAATGTCCACAATCCTCCTTGGTCGCATCATTGATGATAAGAACATGTTTACATCCATCTTTCTTGAAGCGATACTTGAAAGATTCATCTCTTGTGAGTTCCACACCATCTTTTTCCCTGCAAGTGTCAAAGGTTTAGGACAGCAATACTGTAAAGTCATATGTGTTTTAAATCTACATTCAAATGTTTACATTTTGGTTAAATTTAGTTTGGATACTAACTAAAATAATCTTTTGTTTTAATAAAATAACAGCATTATGTTTTGCTAGCGGTTGTTTGATGTCAGATCGTTAGAAAATGAACCATTTAGGACAAATACGTTTAAATGTCCAAAACTATTACGGTGGAGGTTTGCAATTAAACATGCAGAATCACAAAAGATTTTTTATGATTTTATTTAAATGGCTATCATGCTACATTGCTTATGTACAGGCTACAATACTCATAACCTCTTAAGCATTTATTTAAAGGCATAACTGCAAGTCAAGTGGAATAAATCAAAAGACTGTCATAGTAAAGGACTAACAATTCATATCAAGTTGATAGCTGCTAATCTCCGCTGATAAACCCACATGCTTTTGTGCTGATCCCAATGGACACACCACTCGACATTGTTACTACTATAAATTTTTACTTCAGATTAGGCAGAAGAAACACAAAATTGCTATCATATCCCATCCCACTTAAAATATAAAGTCATTCACTGGGGAGTATCAGTACCAAGAACAGTATACTGCCTTCCTGATCATGTCTGCACCAGAAACTCCTCTAATATTCAAGAGAGAACTGCAGATGACTTTCTCATTCCATTCTAGGACACTTCAGAGGTGCTAAAAGATTGCAATGACCTTTTCCAGGCACTGATCGTTTACAGCCCAGGGTGATGTAGAGCTTTGGCTGCCGCTTTGGCGGAACCAGCAATCGCTCACGCACGCACCACCATCTGTCAGTCAATGTGACTCATCCAACCAAGCCCATTAAAAGAGACACATATGCCATCTACTGGACACCGAAGGAATGTCAGGACTCTGACACAGCCAAGCAGATGGATAGCTTGTAAAATTGTCACCATTGTAAACTCTTCTCAGGTTTCAGTAGATGTCTTTGATGTAATGTGGCTTGTTACAGATGCTGTATTAGCTTTTCAACTGTTGCATGTGCATTTGCAGGTTTACATCACACCTAAAAGAACTTTATTGATCTGCTGTATCCTGAAAAGGGGTTAGTGTTAATGCAAATGTGTGTGCGCTTACCATTTCACCTGAGCCCCTTCTTCAGACACCTCACACTCAAACTCCACTCTTTCTCCTTTCATTACCATCTGATCCTCTAGGTTGCGTAAGATCAGGACAGGGGGCTCTGAAAGGTAGTTAGAGAAACAGGAAATGGAGAGGAGGGAGTAATATAAAAAATTTGCAGTGTTATACAGTGTTAAAGATGCATCATTACCACAACATACTTTTTGGCTGTTTCCTAATCTCAGTTACCTTTAACAAAGAGCTCAGTGAAACTCTTCTCATCTCCAATAACACAGGTGTAGGCAGCATCATCAGCCAGAGTGCAGTTATTGATGGTGAGGAAGCGTTTGTTGCCCACACTCTCAAAAATGTACCTATGGGGTAATGAGGATTATATATTGGCATTTCCAGCTTTTTTCTCTAGATGGGGACAGAGAATCATTGTTGGGCAGGCTCACACGCTCTAAAGTGGGACACTGAAGCATTATATATTGTTTATGTTTTTCTATTACTAGAAGAATATTCCATTTTAAGACCATTACTAGTTTTAAAATCCTAAACTTGTATGTAAAAACATTGATGTAGCCGCTTTCATTCAGTTTTCAAAACCCATTAAATTTTAAAACAACAGCAATGACAAATTATCAAAAAGTTTAGCTTGTCTGTACATTCAAAACATGTTTTCCCTGAAATTAGTTCTCAGAAAGTTATTCCTTGCTTCTGAGAGTTTTTTCTATTGTTATTTAAGCCTGTCCTTAAACATATATGACAGTCTTCATCTATGACAGCTGTCATCTAAGCACTGTTGTGTATTCTTAGAACTCCTGCATATTCCAAGAGTCAACAAGTTGTGTGAGACATCTAACTCGAGCCCGCTGCTTATCATGTGCAGGCCACATATTTCACATGCAGGCTGCTGAGTGCCACTTACTTGCTGGAGTTGATAATGGAGAGCAGGAAGGGGAGACCATCCATCCACAAACACGCGGTGTCATCAAGAGTCAAAGATATACACAGTTAATTGTAAAAATGTCCTTAAAGTACTTTAGGAGAATGTATAGCAAATATGACTCAAAATGTTTAAGTAGCACTTTATTTATTTACAATCAAGAGCTCTAAGCAGATACCTTCCAGTTATATGAATCTCTTGTCCATTTTTTAGCCACTTAACTTCTGCATCTGGATTGGCCACCTCGATCTGCATTTTGATCCTGTGCCCTTTTTCCACTTGGTAGGCTGGATCCAACTTCTTGAGAAATGCTGTGGTTGGTGCCAGCAAATTATTTTGTTAATATTTCTTAAAGTAAATAACAATTGAAGCAGGTGTGTTTTTTAATATCATTATTAATATGTGACTTTTGTATCAGTATAAGAAGCCATATAGCTGCCATATGACAAGAAAACCACAATCCTGAGAATATTCCTTTAGACCCCATATAGACTCTATAAATTTGAGATTTTGATCACTTTGTACCACGTAAATTTTCAAGAATCAAACCTGTTGACAAACAGCATGCTTCAGTCTTTTATGTTTACATCCCACAATATTGCATGACAGTCACATGATATGCAGTGTGGTCACTGGTGTTGGCTGTATGGTAAATGAAAGAGCTTCAAACCTGCACTTTTCTTCTCTTCTTTTTTCATTTTTTTGAGTCTCTTAAGCATCCCACGCAGGTCTGTGATTCCATACTGGAAGGCGATCTTTTCATACTCTGAGGGTGGAGCTTTCTGGAGGATTTCCCAAACATCTACTTCAGGCTCTGTGCTCACCTGAACAGCTCTGTAGCCCAAGAACACAAGATGGTGATGTATCAGAATGGGTGGGAAATCAGATCTAAGCGTACTTTGTAATGAACGTGTGCTTTAACATAATTATTCAGTTATTAAGTTCAAAAACATGGCAATCTAAGCATTGCTGTTATGTACATTATTAGTTCAAATATTTCATAAAAGAGTAGAAATACAATTCATTGCAGCATTATGCTAATAAATAGTTTTATTCTATGTATTAAGCTTACCGTGAACCAGTTTTTAAGAAACTGCTGCACTTATGTAGAGGCAGAACCACAAGCGTCAAGAATGGTAAGACAAACCACAGCAGGTTATTGCATAATAACAAGCTCTCAGATCTATATACAAGCACTTAAACAATACAGAACATTCATCTTTACAGTAAATGTATTGCTGTGCGTCTTATGTGTATACTACACTAAATAGCTTCAAACTGTTTTAAAAACTATTTGCATAAATGTACAACAGTGTTTATTGAAAAACCCATTTTTGTTGTCAGAGTTAGTGAATGTGGAAGAATTTTGTGGGTTGTAAAATGACACCTTTATTTATATGATTAAGAAAATCTGCTTAGAGCAATTCAAATGTGATTCTGTCTGTGTAGTTCTGTTAGAGATAGGTGTGCGATAGGTGTGTCCATAGAAGGACTAAAGTTGTCAATCAGTGACTGATTAGGTGGGGGAGTTATCAAAGCAAACCACACACAGACACATACAGCTGTCAATACAACACTTAGCATTCCTTCATGCATACTGTAAGCAAGACAGTAATGCACTTACTCTCTGAATTTGAAAAAGAAAAGCAGAAAAAACAATTATACACAAATAAGACTTAGTCAATTTGTTGTGCTTGTCACTGACTGATTGAATAATAAAAAATAGTTAAATATATAGTTAAAAAAATAGTTAAATATAAAATGATAATTTTATATAAACATTTTATTTAGCCCCATCAAATAGACATGTATTAAATAAGGGAGCTCTGGGCAAAGAAAAATTGCAGACATTAAATGTATTTGATGATATTCCGGAAGACTCACCTCTTTTTCAATAAGGCACTAAAATCCAGT
Organism: Botia almorhae; assembly: GCA_036877575.1. NCBI lineage: Eukaryota > Metazoa > Chordata > Actinopteri > Cypriniformes > Botiidae > Botia > Botia almorhae. The sequence goes on from JAZGTJ010000084.1 coordinate 149,475, forward strand.
TCCCCTGAATCTTCACCTGCATCCGTGCTACTGTTGGGTGAAGTCATAAGACAGAACATGATCATACAGAACAGTGTTATACTGTAAACTCACTATGCAGTATGGGAATGTTCAAAACCCTTAAACATATTTGCTAAATTAATTGATCTCATAAAATTGGGTTGTGGTTTATAGTCCATGTTTATTAGCTTTGAAGCAATCTATATACTAGTGTGCTTAAATTTGCAAAAATATCCTGTTATGAATATATGCATTTGTCAATGCATATATTCATTGAGAAATTCTACTTGTTCTAATAATTCTACTAATACTGTATCTTGAGCCATATAGAACATGTACAGGATGCATACATGCAGTATGTATAAGACATATATAGAATAAATGTTTGGTGGCATATATGATACAGATGTATGCAAGCCTATATAACACAAATGTATATACACATATATGGCAGAGGTGTATACAGACATATATGGGACAGGTGTATACAGGCATATATGGTATGGGTGTGTACAAGCATATATGGAACAGTGGCACAAACAACACATGCACACTCAATTACACGTACATCATTAACCACAAAAATAAAAAAATCCACAGCCTGCATTGGCTGTTTTCAAAAAGCATGTGTTGTTGGAGGACATTAAAGGTGAGGATAACACGAATAGCAAAAGAAATGCTGAGAAATATATATCTTCCTTTATGATTTAATATCACTGTAAACAACAAAGGCCTGAAGGCTGACTAGCTCTTATAAGGCTATATGTGTTAATCTCAACCTAAAGTCCATAAGAGTATTTAACACTTCTGCTTCTAACAGACAAACAATCTTGTCTTTTGGTTTTACCACATCTAGCACATCAACATTGCATGAAGAGGAAAACCAAAGAACCAAAGAGACAGCACTCTCAAGTTTGGGCAGCTGGTTCCACTGATTTTGACAAGGTATCAGCCACAGTTAAGAAGCTGAGCTGGCCATACCAAGGTCATGAGTTCAGTTCTCAAAGACTGATGATATATGTATATCTCACTGCACAATAGGTCGCTGTTGATAAAAGCACTGGCCAAATGCATTAAATGAAAGAGTGTTATAAACTTATTCACATTAATTAGTTTCTGATTAATTTGGTAGCAAACCATTTTGTGTCTGGGTATGCTGAATCCAGAATGTTGTTAGTGTGATCTTCTAATCTGCTTACTCTTAATCAGTGCCTGCACTTGAAAAGATCAGTGGACAGGGAAATCATATTCACTGCAATGCTTATTGCCTCTGATACACCAGTAATGAGTGTTGGGAAATTACCCTTCTCACGAAAACACAGGAAAGGGGTGAGAGGAGAACAGAAGTGAAATGAGAGCCAGAATTAGAACTTGCCGAGATCCTTGGAGAGTGAGTCATAAAGCATCAGCAATGACTAACATCAACTCTCCTTAGATGTTGGCACACAAAGGGAAAAGATTGAAAAGGACAGAGAGAAAAGGGCAGGCTATAGCAGAAGACTGACAGAGAGACATGAAGTGCCTCGATGCACTCGTTTTGATGAGAAATCAGACGGTTTGGATGAGTAAGGACAGTGACTGGGTGAATACATCCCCTGATGTTGCAGCAAACCCTATAGCTACCTGCCATGTTCTCCCATCTTCTTCTTACCACCTGCACCGGTGCTCCTGAGTAATCATCAGTTTTAAAACGGGTTATTGCAAAATAAAGGCATAATATTACATCCCAAAAACGGACTGAAATGCTATGTGCACATAAAATAAAAAAAATAAAAAAATCACAAACGCCTCATCAAACCCCTACACAGACAGACAGACGACCAAACAATAAACTTGTTTTTGATGCATTTCAAAACATTACTGAAATAAAAGGGCACCACTGATCTACATGAGTAATCACAATTCAGTTTCTTGCAAACTTTATAAAACATCAAAATCACAGAAAATACTTACGTGCGTCTAAAGGCAGTGCGGATGTCTAACCCTTCTGTTACTCGAGCCTCTGAAACAGAATGTCAAAAAATGAAAAAAAATATCAAGTAAGCGCTAATGACTCAAATAATATTGAATATGCATACAGTATGCACTTTTGCAGAGCTTGGTCTACAATGAAACGCTGTTTTGATGGGGGCTTACCGTGTACTATTAAGTCAAAATTACAGCTGTCAAACTTGTCTCTAGATGATACCTCACAGCGATATGCTCCAGCATAGTTTGCTTTAGCTGCAATGATATGCATCTCAAATGCGTATACCTGAATAAAACAAATATTTTAAATGCATTGAGGAGGCACACTGCATTAGTACACTGCATAACTGCTTGAGTTTAGAATATTTCAGACCTTAGTGTTACGGTCATAATGTTCCTTTAGCTGCAGGTGCTTCCCCGACTTGCTCGCCAGATCCATCCACTTTCCTTTGAACCATTTTATTGTGGGTTTCTTTAGCAGAGATGCACCACACACCTTTGCCACAAAGGTAATATTCCCACCTACATGAGAGGAAAAGAAATGAAAAACATTTTCATAGAACATGTTGTGCCCATTACCAGTTTCCTGCTACCTGGAGATGCAGTTACTCACCTACATCAACCTCACCACTCTGAGGTTTCTCTGTGAAGAGACCAGTAAGATCCTGCCTGGTGTCAGGCTGATGACTTTCAGAAAGAGCTGGAAGAGCATACAGAAAAAATATTGATAAAGAACATACATAACATAATATAAAATAGTTTACACATAGCATAAACCTTTTTTCTAAAACATTTTGAAAGACTTTTGAAGAATTTGAGAATTCTACAACAAAATTCTTAAAAAAGTTATTTTAATATTTTAAATCAGTAAAAGAATATTCAAGGGTTATTTTATCGCACTTTACTGAAATATGTCTGTTTTTATTTACCATCAGGCACACCATCAGCTACCCCATCTGATGCATGTTCATTAGTATCTGGTGCTGAAGTTTCAGAAGGTGCTGGTGGATTCTCTTTCGGTTCATCAGCCTTAGTGTCCACCGATGCAGGAGGTGGGGTTTTGGCTCCCTTGGCTGCAAAGGTGTAACATTTTATAATCATTAAAATGTCATTCACTGGACTCTAAAATAAAACACATGGGCGCTAATTGCCCATGTGTTTAAACATTTATATTTTACAATGGACAAATTATTAGAGGTCAGAAAGTTCTCACTGGGATTATTGAAAATATCCAACATGCACTTCCCTATTACTAACTTAACATCATTACTAACCGTTTGTTGTAAACATCATAAAAATGTCGAGTCAAAGCAGGATGCTAATTCTTGAGCTCACAATGGTCCTGATTGCAACAGCATGTTAAACATTTAAGCTGTGGTCCTTGAGAACAAAAATCAGGGGCTCAGGGACTGCAACATTTCAGATGCATTATCCTCACACTCTCTCTATTAACAAACTAGTGCAAGTTAGGTTTAATTCTTCTGGGACCTCTTTAGCTTTTGATATTGATCTCCAGAATTCTAATGCCTCACAAATTAGGACTGAGTCTTGCTTTCATCCTCCACTGCTGCTGAATAAATAGCTTTAAGTACCAGCTGTATGACCATAGACCTACTTATTGCTGGTAGAGCTCATGGACACCAATTAGACTTAAAGCTCCTCTTAATAGCAGCAGCCCAGCAGAAGCACAGGATTAATGGTGGGCATGTTTGCTATGACTCCCAAAATACCACTGATACTTATGTAGACTCTCATTCATGAAAAGACTTTCATGTGCACCAGGATAGTTGTTTCATTTCTTGTTTTTTTTCTTGTAGAGAGGTGTTGTAGCTTCAGGCTAAATGCTTTTTAGTGAAGATACCTAGAAATATTAACCTAGACAGATGTCTATTATATAGATAATGGACGGAAAAACACAGTACACAACTTCATGCCACACCTCATTAGCTTGGATAGTTTGACAGCTGAACAGCTGACTTCAGTGAGCTAGTTATTTCTTTAGGATTTAATTTATGGTTTATCATTTTTCCATGCATAATGACTCAAGCTCCAAGTGAGGAAACTGAAGGACATAAGTGAAGTGCAGGGTAATTACAAGAGGTCTGGTGAGATTCCCAGATTTCACAACAGGCTTTGAAAAGTGGTAAGTTAAGATATGTTGCTTTGAAAAACAACAATACTAACTAGTGACTGGAAAGAAATCTGAAAGGTGAATTAGTTACTGTGCTCTTTAATTGTCTCAAACTGTTTCCTAAGGTTGACAGGTGAAACCAAGGTGGGTTGAAAGGTTAAATACAGGAAGTTACAAAAAGTCACCCACCTTCTGACTCCTTCATTTTTAATTCAAATTTGACCTTTGACCCCCCAGCAATAACAGCATATCCCACTGCATCCTCCTGGACTGCGTTGTTTATGGTGAGAGAATGCTTATTGCCCTCTGCTGAGATGGTATATTTGTCACTGGGTGAAATATCCTTGGATTCTCTCTGCCATCTCACCTTTGTGTCAGCCTTTTCAGTCTCTGCTTCATATTTGACTGTTGCCCCAATCTCAGCAATCTGAGTCTTTGGTTTCTTGGTAAAAGCAGAGACTGAGGGATTGAGGGAGGCAGGTTGATCAACAGGAAATTATGCATTTCCAAAATCATTATGCAAATAGCCCACCTCAAGCACATAAGAAAGATTGCATTAACATTCTAACTGCTCTCATCTATGAGAATGTGTTGTCCTGACTTTTTATCATGTCCTGACCATTTTTTCATGTTTCAGTTTGCCTTTGAAGTTGCCTTTGAAGATGCACATTTTCGGGGTTCTCTAAAACTGCATACTGATGACTAAGTCATGGTGAAAAATATGTATATTCACCGTAATTGCTCCCAGCACGTCACATTAACAGCTTGAACAATACTTAGTGAACAAGTTTTCCCCTCTGACACTTATAGAAGTTGTTGGAACTTGATCTTCATCGCTATTCTTACTCTGTTTCATGCTTTGCATTATTAACTGCTTATTCATTGTTCTTTCACTTTTAATCATGCGACTTTGAGCACATCAGTGTGGAAAGTTCAACCTTAAAGCAAGCCAACCCGCTGGGTTTAAATATAGAGTGCACTTGCTCCATATTGATAAAGACAGTCCACAGTGACACAGCTGCAGGTAGCTGCTAGAGGGATTAGCTGGGATCTATTTCTGTTGTCTATCAAGTGTTGGTTCCTCTCATGCCATTTGAAGTCTGCTGGTATTCCTGATGCTTTTGTTCCACTGCTGCTGGGTAAAAGTGCAGTGACAATAAAACTAATGATGTCTATATATTAAATATGTTTTGAATTTTAATGATAGAGAGAGGTAAGTGCACTGTCATATGAGGGCACATTGCACACTTATATATATCTAAGAATGGGATATACAACAGATGCATGATAAATGGAGGGATAAAAATGTCTATGAAAGTGAAAGGCAGACGATCAAGTTGATCAATTTAAGTCACAATGTATCAGCCAATGGTCATCCAAATTCACTGTCACATCAAACAAGGATTGAATCTATTTAATGAAGGTGACCTGGTTCACAAAGCTCATACTGAATTCTAATAGTTGCCTCACAAACATCAAATCCTGGGTGTGTGTCTGATTCACTCCTTTGATCAAAAGGCTTTCCAAGAGTGAATGTGCTATCTGTTGGATAGATTTAATTATGGGAAGCTACTGTATTAACCTGCTAAGAGCATAACAGTGTGGACATACTCTGTTATGGGCCTATAGCCTGTGACAGACATTGAAGAAATGGTGTGAAGAGAAATAGTCTGCAGACACTACATTCCACTGATTGATCCTGGAAAGTGATGCAACAGCGCTGTTAGAATACTGTGGGTCTTAGCTAATATCGTCACAGTGGGCTGTCAAACAGGTGGTATCACATTGTGGCAATCCTTTAATTCCTGCTAAGACTGGGTTATTCTGTGCCTTTCTGAAAAAAGCCCTTTAGTCTACTGTGATTATTGGATCACTTTTCCTTAGGCTATTTATTAAGCGGCACTAGGTTTTTGATTGTGAATTATGGCTATAAAACTTTATGAAAAATGTCAGTCAAGTGTCAGTCAAATGTCTGAATGGCAGTTACAACACAAATTACAGTTTAAAAGTAATCTTGGCAATATGTTATGAAAACATAAACTGAATCATTTACTTTCAAAGAGCTCGCATTCCCAGTATATTCAATTTCAAATCATTTTAGATAACTACAGAACACACTAGCAAAGCAGGAGCCCTGCTCATGCTAAAATTACAAATTGCAAAATTTAATCTCCTACTAATTAATCCCTTTAATCACCACTAATTAATCCAGCACACATAAGGTCAAAGTTCAGAACAACAAACGTTTCAACACATTCCCTCAAACAACTACACAAAATGACAACAGCTAACTGTATGGTTTTCCAGACTAACAAAACCCTCTTTTTTCCAGACTGACAAAACCTTCTTTTAAATGAGAAAATAACCAAATACACTTGCATACCAGTTTTTTTAGTTGGCTCTGGCATCCTGGTTGAGTGTCCTTAACGGGTTTCAACAAACAGTCATTGTGGATACCAACCTCACTTCTCTTTTAATAGATACCCCCCCACCCCCACAAATGTCCCCACAGTATATGCCCCACCTCTTCTATCTCTTTTTAAAAAAAGATGATCACCACATTCCTCTGCCCACCTTTCATTACATTTACATTTAGACATTTAGTCATTTAGCTGACACTTTTATCCAAAGCGACTTACAAATGAGGACAAGGAAGCAACTTCAATTACAAATACTCATTACTTCCATTGGATGATGGAACAAAAAACAAAAAGAGTTCCAAATCCTCTAGATGTTCCTCTCTCAACCATTCTGCTCAAAGAAAAGTGTTAAATCATGCTTAGTACACTTATTCTTTTTTTGAACATCTTCTGACATGGCCAGACCATCTGAAATACAGTGCTTGTCAGCAAATTAAGAAATGTTAGGTATGTATGATGTCATATGATTTATTAGCTACTTTATGTTGCTGTGGGTTTAATTATATAATTTGTCATTTAAAGATAAGTTTACAGATGTACAGATGTTGTAATAATGTTTCATAAAACCCAGGGAATATTCAACCCTAACAAATCAATAAAATGCCTTTAATCAGTATTAATTCATTATTCTTGTGTTAGAAGCATCCAAAAAACTATTAGACAGACAGAAAATTATTAGGCCAGAGATACAGACAACTATATAAAAAGTTATGAAATGTTTACTGCCATTTAAATTAAAGCCTTTTACTCATGCCATTATGCATTACTAAGTTTCCTCATGCATTACTAAGTTAACTTGTGGTCAAGTGACTGTTTTATTCCCTGAATTAATTGCCTGAATGAAGCCACTGTTCTTAACGTGAAATGAATAACATACTGCTGTAAATTCTAAAGATTAAATAATATTCTGGGTATGTAAGTACAATCTTTGCAAAACAGTTTAATTACTGCACGGAATGTTCATAATTTTAAACAAGCTATCATGCTGCACACAAGAAACCATGAAAAGCATATAAAAGAGTAAAAGTTCTTCTGAAAATGTTTGTGTATTTCATCACGGTTGGTCAGAATATGTTCTAAATGTTGTAAACATACCCACTGTTTACATTGTGACTGCTTTTACTTTCTGTCATACTTTTGTTAACCTTTTCTTGACCCTAAACCATAAAGAACACAATCAACACCCACCAGCATCTAATTTATGGATCTGCTGGATACAGTTAAAGGCTCCTAAAATGGTGACGCATTATTTGTTTTGACTAAAATGACAGTGCCTTGATTCTTTATGCCATCTTATATCTTTTGAAAGTCATATTGTAATGAATTGCTGATTACCATGCATCGATTCTCTCTTTCACAGACTACAGTTCACCCCTTTGATACTCCTTTGACCACGGTGACACAGGCCTGTCAATGCCTTGTCATTGCAACATCAAACAGTCACTAGCAGATGCATACTGACTGCTGTATAAAGTTGTTCAGCTTGAAGAGAACTGAGGGGGAATACTTAAGTGCTTAGGCTGTATGGGGTTTTGAAATGACTATATATTCACTGTTGTCCCTGCAGCTTGTTTTTGCCTAGTCAAGTTGTGAATTTATTTGAATATACTAGAAGTGCACGACAATGATCTAAAGTGTGGCCCTGTGAGGGGGCAATTTCTGCCCCAGTCTATATATCCTTGCCACTACCAAATATTTTTTTACCTGGTGGGAAGCAAATCTTGATCTCCCCACCCTTATTGTGGCTAATGGCACTTTACCAAAATAATAAATAATAAAGACCAGTAAAATAAAGATATTTTAGTAAACGAAGTAAAACATTGCAACAGGGCAGTGTGTGTGTGTGTGTGTGTGTAGTCATTGTGTGAACCACACTGATAGTAAAAGTCAAACAGACCTACATGGTGGGGACCAGTCAGGGGTCACCATGAGACAAATTGATTATTAAACACACTAAATTATGCTTTTTTGAACAATGCTAAACAGTTTCTGTGAGAGTTAGGTTTCGGGATAGGGTGAAAGTGAGTTGTGTGTGTGTGTGTGTGTGTGTAAAATTTAGGCTAAAATTTAATTTTATTATTATAATAAAATAAAAAGGACTCAAAGGAACATAACTTCTATTAAATATTGAAATGTATAAATAAGGCCACTGTGGTTTGATTTATTTTCATTTAAATGTTTTAAAAAATGTCCACCTTTCTGATTTTGTTTGGAAAGAAGAACATATATTATGACCTCTCAGACATGATAAACACAACAGACTACGTGAGCACTGTCACATTTGTGAATTGTATTGGCATTCTGAGATGAATACGAAGGCTAGGTTTGCAGCGTTCAACAGCTAGAAATAATCCACAACCTTGTCAAAGAGGTTAGGGGTCTGTAGTCTGTCTGGACACCCAAACCCAAGATAAGGGCTGGCTGACAGGGGCCCTTGACCTGCCATGAATGTCATCAAATCATGTTGCATGTGACAGGTTCTGATTGTGTTTTCTGGAAAACTCACGAATTGCATTTCATTTAATTTCGGATAAAGCATTAAATTTTGAAAGGTAAAATGTTGGTCTAATAATGCATAGATTCTACCTGCATTCTACCTTTAACTTATATTTAACTAATGTGCCAAAAATAATCATTTTTTGGATCATAGTGGGCAACAACATAAATACTTTCTTAAAATACTTATTAAATACAATAATAAAAGAGAAGAATATAGCACAATGTTATGTCTAGATCCCTCTAGTGGTCTATTAGGTGTATTACAAATATCAGAAACAGTGGAAACATCTACGTCTAATAACACAGAGCCTGTAAACACAATGAGGATGGAAAGTGAAAATAAGACAATATAGCCGTATGCCTGATGTGTGATAGAGCATAACTCTAATATGCCCCTATAATTGGAAATAATATAATAAGAATACCTTATAAACTGAAAATTTAGATTCATTTTAGATTTGCACCCAATGTGTACAATTTCATTGAAAAGTTAAAATAATTTGCAATGAAAATGTAGATAATATAGATAGTTGTTAGAATCATGCAATTGAGGAGGATAATAGTCTTTTATTTTGAAAAAGGGATTTTATTCTACTCGGAAGTATTAATGTTAAATACCGCAGACGGCGCAAAAGAACATTCGATTTGCACTTCATAAGACTCAGCAGAAATATATGTAATTGATATACACATCTGTGAAAAGCTCAATGGCGCATTGATTTCCTGTGTGTCCTGTGTTTTATTGTGATTTCCTATCCGGGCACGTTAATGTTGCATCAGATAGTTGAAAATGGCACAGACGGGAGATCCAGGTAAGCTTTCTCTTTTTGTTATTCCCTATTTGTTATAGTAATGCTGTATACCATTAATAATAAGCGCGTTTACCTTTTATTAGGTCTGTTTAGACAGGTTCATTATTGCTGGACCTAGTCAAACCTGCAGGATGTTTTAATATTTATTCTCTTGATTAATCATTATTTAACATACGCATAAAATGTTAAATGTGAAAACATGCCAGTTTCAGAGTCTCTCACATTGTTGTACGGATGTTATATTGTTATGTGTGTGGTGTGTCTCCGTACGTTGATTTGACAGTTAAAGTGACATATTGAGAATGACATATTCAACTTTAAGTTATGTTTACTTTGTAATGGCATTATCACAGTAAGCCTAAGAACCTAATAACATTGCAGTAATCAGTGTTTTTACATTAATTTAAATGTCTAGTTTAGCTGATCTTAAACAGTGAGTATTAATGGCTTCAGGTTTGTTTGTTCTATATAGGCCAATTTGATACATGTGTGTCTTGTTGGATATGTCATACGAAATAACATTTATGTGAATCTCCAGTGATGTATGAACATTTTAGGGGGATTTTTATAATCACATTATATTGCCCTATATATCCTTTCACTTTCACTTGTGTCAGTCATTAGTCAGTCATTGGTGTGTGATGGTATCATGAATTCCAGGTGTGAAAGGAATGAGGTTTGACAGGATTACAGGTGGCATCACAGTCTTTAACTATGTGTCTGTAGCAAAGGGCTCCTATATTATCTCTTTTCTAATGTCTGCACCTCTGTGTTTATGTTTGTCTATACTCTTTTGTTTTTCCAGCCTTTGATTATGGCTTCTTGCTGTGCATAAATGAGGATACTTGCAGAATTGAGGCTTTGAATGAGTACTTGAGCAGTCGCAGTTATCTGGCCGGCTACGGGCCTTCGCAGGCGGACGCAGAAGCCTTTTCGCTTCTTTGCGGGCCCCCACCAGAGCGCCATGTTCATGCCCTGCGCTGGTACAAACACATAGCTGCCCTGAAGCCCCAAATGAAAGACCAAAGCCCAGAAATCAGCAGTGAGTAGACAGAATCATCGCCCCTTGTAGTCAGGATCATGTTTTGCAGCTGCATTTTGGTTTTATTTGGTTTATTTATTGTGGTGAATACTTTAGTTAGTTGCATATATGCTTGGGACTTTGTTTAGTTTTTATTGCATGTGTATAAAGATGTGAGTAGGTCAGTGTGAGATTGCATAAGCTAAAGTGTTGACATAACAAAAGTGATTTAGGCAGAAGTTGATACAGGTTACTGGTCTGCGCTGAATAGTCTGTGGTGTTTAATAGCTTTTTCATCAGAAAACAATGTTCCATGGCTTTGTTTTCGCACTGATGGTTTCACATTGTGTGTTGGTGTGTGTGTTAGTTTCATTTTCTTTATATGGTCTGTGTTGTATGAGTAAAACAAAAATCACACTTTCGCAGCAGGCGTGCAATCATAGAAAATTCCCATAGTGCATTTGTTATCTCAGCACACAGTTATACACATTTCGATTGATAGTTTTGGGATGGATTATTAAATAAAAACTTAAAGCAATGACTTTATTTTGTATTAGATAATGTGTTGTTGATAAAAGTGTTTTTTCCCTTTCAGCAAGAGGGAAGCGGGTGCAGCCACCTTGGTCTCCCCCTGAAGGTACAGAGGTTTCAAAGCTGCGTCTCTATAACAGCCTCACACGAACCAAGGTATGACAAATAATTTTAGAATAAATATGCAAAATGTGCTAAAGTAAGCTGATAGTCTTGTACACATTGGTATTTACAATGCTATATTATATATTATTACAAACTATGGAATATAGTATATTAAACAAACAGACATGCAAAGAACATTTTGCTTGTTTGCTTTGTTGTATACTAAATGCTGTAATGTGACTGCAGACTGCCATTCCTATTAACATGTCTTGTTTTATGCATTAGGAGGTGTTTGTACCACAGAAGGGAAATAGAGTGTTGTGGTACTGCTGTGGCCCTACGGTGTATGATGCTTCTCACATGGGCCATGCCAGGTGACATATTCCCTTTCCATTCATGGTCTTTATTTATCTTTGTTTTCAGAGCCCAATAACTCACCACAGTGGTCAATGAAAAGGCTGAAGCAGATATTCAGGCATTCAATCCACGTGTATTGTTCTCCATATACATCCTGTGAATACTTCAACAGCAAGTTAAACTCTCCCTCACTAACTTCACAGACACGGAATGTCCTTTTTCAAACTTTACTAAGGGCAGAGTAAAACTATGAAATAAGAAAACCAACAATATAAATTGGCATTCACAATGTGTACATAACAGAAATACTTCCTACAAATATCTTGTAATCTAGATCTAGCTTTTCTGCTCATCAAATGAAATGACATAAAAATAAAATATCAAGTAAATAAAAATGATCAGTATACAGTAACATAGTTTTCATATAGTCCAGTGAGAATTATTAAAACTTATTAACTTATTAATTAGAACTTACAATTGAAGGTAGTACTATGAACAATAGCAATAAAACATACTGACGAAGCTACCAAAGGCCAAGGAAGAATGCAGATGTATCTTGATTTACTGCTTTCTGACTTAGGAATAGAACAGAAGCATGGAAGGCACTAATTTCCTTGTTTGTCATCTGATCATTCACATGATAATGACAGCGTTATTCTCAGAGCAGCCAGTAGGGGGATACAAACTGCAGCCCAAACATTTATTCCTTAATTATTGTTAACTTTGACAATTACTATAATATAACACCCTGATTTGTAATTTTATGTGTATTCAGTTTGTGAGGCTGTAAACAAAATCACATAGAAATCTCAGGTATTGTGTTATAATGTGGCTCTTACATCCAACTGTACAACGTTTTTGTATATCCTTTGAATGTCCTTCGAGTTTTTCCATAGATTCACTGTGTTTTATGATGTATCATTCTCCTTGTGTTTTTAGATCCTACATTTCTTTTGATATCCTCCGAAGAATACTGAAGAATTATTTTAAATATGATGTGTTCTACTGTATGAACATCACAGATATTGATGACAAAGTAAGAACAGTTTGTGATGTCTGAGTCTGCTAAACACACATTAGTCATGGAGTGCTACTGATATACTATCAGTAGATATATGTTCAGTGTGATCTCCTCTTTTCAGATCATCAAAAGAGCCAGACAGAACTACCTGCTGGAGCAGTACACAAAGAAGAAGCCCAGTGCCTCTCAGATACTGCAGGATGTGTTATCAGCCAGAACAGTGAGGCAAACTTGAAATGACACTTATAAAACTGATGTGTAATTTTCTGTAATATCTATATTGAGAGCATTAATTCTTAAAGGAGTAATTTGCTTAAAGACAGGGTAAGCAGTCTTTTCCGTTTTTACATTTTTGTTATGCTGGTTGAAAGTCTCTTCACATCCTGACAGCAATCACTAAGCTGACAAGGATATCACAAGGATATCCTGCTTGCCTGTCAATCTTTGTATTTGCATACCTACACACATTATTGTAGAAGTTGTGGCTTTGAAGAGCGCTTTGAACAGAGGGTAAGATCTTAAGCTTTCAATGCTAGCTTGCTGTTGCTAGCCTCTCCAAAATTCCCTACTGTGCCAATAACTGCATGCCATTAAATGAATAAAAAATTCTAAATTAAGATATTAAGAATCAATGAAAAGTTAACGAGAGCTTTTGCTGTCAAACTTCATAAAAAACATAATAGTAGTAGTGTTAGATATACTTTCTTGGGATTGCCTACAGTCATCACAAAACGTTTGTACTTTGTTGTAAATTATCAGTCATCATTATATGTGTGCCTAGCACAAAGTGGCCTGTACTTAAACAGATGAACTTTAACAGCGTAATACAATTGATATAACCTGCCTAATTAGATACTGGCAGAAGTGCCATTAACTAATAAAAATAAATGACTTAAAGTAATTTAAACTCTCCTGAAACCTTAAAGTAAAACTAACGGTGGCCACCTCAAACACTCCAGCCAGTTAGTGACTGGCCCTTTAAGAAGTCTTTAGCTCTGAAGCTTTTATGTCTTTCCCCTTTATTGTCCTTTAAGATCATTTTGTTGTATTGTGTTTAGCCTTTTAAAGCCAAGCTTGCTGAAACTACAGATCCAGATAAAAAGCAGATGCTGGAGAGGTTGGATGCAGCAGTGGAAGCTGCACTCTGTCCCCTGCAGGTGGCAGTGCAGAGCCAGGCTGCGGACGCTTCCATCAAGAATAAAGCAGAGGTAGATGATGCGTTGTGTTTTCACAAGCACGTCATGTGACCTAGTTTGATTAGGGCCATTTATCATCAGCAGAGTTAGAAATCGCTCACCTGATTTCTTTCAATGTCATATGTCTTCAGCTTAGTTGTGTGCTTTTATCAGATGTTTTATGAGCTCATGGAATGTTCCTGTGCATATGTTTGTTTTATTCTGTGTTAATGGTTTTTATTTATAGGCCCTTTTGGAGGAGGCCAAAGATCTTTTGTCAGATTGGTTAGACTTTCAGTTTGGGAGCCAAGTGACAGAAAACTCAATCTTCTTTCTGCTGCCGAAATACTGGGAGGGGGAGTTTCATAAAGACATGGAAGCTCTGAATGTGAGTCAAGTTAGGCTTCTGTAGATAACATGAATAAGTGAATCATACTGTTTAAGTCAAAAAAATGAGTGTTGAAAAGTAAAATTCTGTCATCATTTACTTAACCTCATGTCAAACCCATGTGACTTTTTCACAAAAGATAAAGTGTTAGAGACTCTTAACATTCTGCTTCTTGTATAAAAACATCCCATGCTGTTTAGAACAACCTGAGGTAGGAAAATGAGGACAGCATTTTCATTTTGCCTGAACTATCCCTATAGAAAGTAAAATTGAGGGTTATATATTTTATTTTAGTTTCATGCCGATTTAAAATATGTGAAGGAAAGCTTGACAGCAGTCTTTATACATACATACAGATCCAATTATGCATTTGACAACTTAATTACTGGACTTGTATGTTTGACATTTAATATTTCACAATGATGTGTTAAAATAAAGTTTAAACCTTAGAAGTCTGAACAGTGGCTCAGAAGCCTGTGGTGTTTGACACAATTGTTTGATTGGCAGGTCCTCCCCGCTGATGTTCTCACTCGGGTCAGTGAGTATGTGCCGGAGATTGTGGAATTTGTCAAAAAGATTGTGGACAATGGTTATGGGTAAGAGCAGAACTTTTAGATTGATTAATTTATTATTTTAAGATTCAGATCTTGAACATAAGCTTCTTAGGACATGTCCACAGATTTATTTTTGCTGCCTTCTCTCACCAGATATGAGTCAAATGGATCGGTGTATTTTGACACTGCAAAGTTTGATGGCTGTCCTGGCCACTCTTATGCCAAACTGGTTCCAGAAGCCGTTGGTGATCAGAAAGCTCTTCAAGAGGGAGAAGGTGAGGTTTAGGAAACAGGAATCAAATAAATATGGCAGCTATTGCAAATATGTCTGTTCTCTATAATACAATCATAACACATAAATAGGTTTGGATTATTGCAGTTGTAATAATTGCATGTACTTGGCGCCATCCACTAAATGTACACATAATTAAAGAAAAATAGAACTCATTTTTCTTAGAAAATGAGTCCTTGCTTTGTTGTCATCCACTTATGTTTCTCTATGTATCCATTTTGATTGTAAATTATTTCCATGGCAACTAGATGGCAGTGCTATATAATTTTCTATGTAAGCGGATCTCAGATTTATCAGATAATGCTTATATCGTAGCTCTGTTATAATCTGAGCAATAGATACAATGTGCCACAATTATCTACAGCAATTTACAACATAGCATTAGGAACGGATGTATAATTGCTTGTACTCTGTGACTTCTTTTCCTGGTAAGTGTCTTCTCAGTGTTTTAAAGAGAAATATTTTTCTCTTTCCTTTTTTATGTTTGCAGGAGACCTGAGTATTTCTGCAGACAGACTCAGTGAAAAGAGATCACAGAATGACTTTGCCTTATGGAAAGTTTCCAAACCTGGAGAACCATCCTGGGACTCCCCATGGGGAAAGGTGAGCAGTTACACATTTAAAAGTGTTACTTTTGTTCACTTGACAAAATGAGGGGACAATCTTTTGCAAATTAGTTCTCTTTGAAAATACCACTTTATCACTCAAGAGTGTTTACCTGCCTACCAAACATAATTGAATGTTTAGCATAGTTCAGCTAAGTCTTTGAAACAATAACACTATGTTGTGCTGATTTCTTGTAATTCTTATGGGGTTTGTTGAAGGGGAGACCAGGATGGCATATTGAGTGTTCAGCCATGGCTGGATCCGTACTCGGAGAGTCTATGGACATCCATGGAGGAGGTTTTGACTTGCGCTTCCCTCACCATGACAATGAATTGGCACAATCTGAGGTGAGAAAGTTAAAAGGTTCTTTTGTAAATCGTATTAGATAGCCATTGTAGAAAAGCTAAATTTAGTTTATTATCAGGATATATTATAATTATAGTAACTGAAGACTAAAAGGAACTGATGTTAAAACCTTATCATGGTCCTGGAAACCTGAAGTTTGTATATTTTTTTTACATTGTTACTGTCATTACATAATGAATATTTTTGTTTTTCTTTTCTACAGGCCTACTTTGAGAATGATGACTGGGTGCGGTACTTCTTGCACACTGGTCACCTGACCATCGCTGGATGCAAGATGTCCAAATCTCTAAAGAACTTCATTACCATCAAAGATGCCCTGTCCAAGCACACAGGTGTTTGTGCTATAGATTATAGGAGCTATAGAATAAAAGCAATAACTGTGTAGACATCTGCATATACGTAGCCACGTACATCCACATGCATGTGTGCTTATTTGTGCCTTCAATATGCCTCACAGTAATAATCTGCAAGTTTTGACATTGTGCATTTGTGTGCTGTTTCTCTTCAGCAAGGCAGCTTCGTTTGGCCTTTCTCATGCATTCATGGAAAGATACATTGGACTATTCCAACAATACTATGGAGTCAGCCATCCAGTACGAGAGATTCATAAATGTGAGTGACCCAGAGAAACCAGACAGAGGAGGTGATGGATACAGTACCCAAAATTCATACTCTGTCCAAATTTAATAACCGCCAGTTATCAGCATACAGAATCCTCATGAGTGCTTATCTTGATTCCTACAAGAATGTGGAAGGTCAGAGAATAGCGTGTCCTTCAAGGCACATTAATTCTGTCTTGCGCTTCTTTCCACCTATCAATTACTCTGTCACTGAGGAATATAACATGGGCAGAGCTCCAGATTTGCCTGAAACTCACAGGCTGCCATCAGCTTGGAAAGTATGAGAAGGTTACCTGTAATTGACCTACACGCTATATTTTTTTAGAGCAGTCTCACCCAGACTTCAGGTTAGGATCTTAATGAGACATCGTGCATTTTCAGCTTCACCAGTGCCTCCAAAGGCTGTACTGGAGTAAGAATCAAAATGGCTGATTAGAAAATGATGCAATAATAGTGTAATCCCCCTAGCTGAATTAAAATGGCTAAAATAAAACTCTTTAACACCTTTCTGATTTTTATATGTTCTGAAGTAAAAGCCAAAAAGATGTTAAAATTCATATTAAGTACATTAAAAAACTGAACACACCATTGTAGTGTAAAAATGTTAGCCATCACTTAAGGAAAAAGCCCCAGCAGCATAAGAATTGGCGTATAATAGATGTTTATACTTTGAAGTCACAGGTGTATGGTACAAGTGCATTATGTCTTTTGGGATTTTTGCATATAGTTTAAAATTAAAGGTTAAATTGTAAAAAATGTCTTTTGACTGTTTTAATAATTTTAACTTATCCAATAAATGGAACACTGTAATTGTTAACCCATAGCATTGTTTGGTTTATGGAACATAATTTTGGAACATAAAATAATAGCATTGTAACATAATTTTGCAGGACAAGATTAAATTTTTTTTTTGTTCTGCTGTTTTCTTACATGTATTTGTTTCATACTTTTACATGTTACTTGTATTAAACCTGGAATGATTATTTTATGGAGTTAAAGAATTAGTGCTACGTGACTGTGTGCAGTGCCCCTCTTGTTGTTATGAACTTGTTTTTTCCACAGGAATTTTTCCTGAATGTGAAAGATATTCTTAGGAGCCCTTCTGACATTACCAGCCAGTTTGAGAAATGGGAAGCTGAGGAGATTGAACTAAACAAAAGGTGACATCACAAATTTGTTAATTCCTAAATTATATTTTTCCTTCAAACATTAAATAATTGTCCTACAGTTAAAGCTTTGTCACTCAATGTAGTTGTGTCTGTGTGCTTGTGTAGTTTCTATGAAAAGAAAACGTCAGTTCATGACGCACTGTGTGATAACATAGACACTCGTTCGGCTCTGGAAGAGATGAGGACTCTGGTCAGTCAGAGTAACACATACATGGCAGCCAGAAGGAGTGCTAAATTGCCGCCCAATCGCATGCTGCTGAAGAGCATTGCCCTATACTTGACCGACATGCTTAAGGTAGCATGCCACCTGTCATCACAAAAAAAATCTGTCATTTGAAAACACTGAATTGTAATACAAACCCTAACTTTCTACATTATTGATACTTTGCAGTGAGGTTAGTTGTCGAAAAAAGGAAAACTGCTCCCCCCATCCCCCCTTAAATTCTTTACCTGAATTGTGAAATTAAAGCTCAATGTCTATTCTGAAATCTGTATAAGATGAGAGGTACAGACAGTAACTGAAATAATGGAAACTCACTGAGGTGCTTGCTAAAGCTGTTTTCTGTTTACTGACAGACATTTGGAGTGATCGAGGGAACTGAGCCCATTGGCTTCCCTGTTGGAGGTAGTGGCCAGAATTCTGATGTAAGTAACTTCAATCAGATCATGTTTGATCCATCAAAGGTTTTGTTGTTAATCACTGTTACAAAGCCAGGTCATTGAAGCTTTATTGTGGATTGTTGCCCGCCTAAAAGACTTAATGTTTTCCCAGAATCTCTTATAGACTCTTAATCTATTTTTAATTGCTGTTTTAGCTGGAAAGCACAGTCATGCCCTATTTGTCAGTGCTTTCAGAGTTCAGGGAAGATGTCAGAAAAATTGCAAGAGAGAAGAAAGGTAAATGGCTCTGTATTTTTTTTCTTTTATTATTATTTAATTATTTTTTCTTTTATTGTAGTCCAAAGATCTGAAACGGTACAATGTGAGCTCCAATAATGTTCTAGGTTATTTTCTAAATAATTTATGACCGTTAATGCATATTATTTATGTGTCTTTCATTATGTGCTTCTTTCTGATGCACAGTACTATTGAACTACCTCCAACAGCCATGTAAATACAATACAGGTTGTTCTTTTAAAACTGACAAGAGAATTTATTTGGAAACTTGTGTTGCAGTGACAGAATTGCTGCAGCTCTGTGATATATTGCGTGATGACATTTTACCTGAGCTGGGTGTCCGACTGGAGGATCGTGATGGTAAAGAAACAGAACAAAGCTGTCACGACAATAAAGGTTTAACCAAATCTCTATTTAAATTACATGTTTTGTTTTATCTTTGTTTTTCTAGGACTTCCCACAGGGGTGAAGCTGGTGGACAAAGAGACACTTAGGAAGGAAAAGGAGGAGGAGAAAAAGGTAATGCAGAATTCACAAGGGAAGATTGTACATGCCATTTATGATTAGTGTTTAAAGGGTATATAAAGGGTTTACTTGATTAATAGAGTGTATTTGGTTTGTATTTTGTAACTTACAAAAGACCTGTAACTTAAAGATTTACATTTGACATTCTACCAGAGGTCAGCAGTATAACTGATTAGGTAAATTTTGTAATTTGTCAGTTGTAAGTTATATGTTCCTTTCTGTCAGTGGAAAAAAGTCCATGGCACCTCAGGCATCACAAAGGAAATGTTTCAGATGCAAAGCTGGTCATTAAAAATGTATTTCAGCCTTTTAGCTTGTCGGTATAATATGGTCTTCAGAATAAAGTGCAGGGACTCAAGTTGCACTGGTTAATTGTTGGACCTTCTTTCAGTTACTACCTTCTGTGCACACAATCAGCTCTACACTTGTTCTGCCGATCAGTCATGCTTCACCCATCTATGAGAAGCAGTAAATAGTGTTTTATAAAGACTCTCAGAAGGCACCATACAGTTCCCTCATATTTGGAAAAGTAAATATTTGAGGGTTGGTAAAGCAGTACAGAGTAACACATCTGTCAACACACCTGTAAATGGTTTTCCACTGTGAAACTGATTAAATCAGTTCAGAGTAAAACAGAACCAGACATGTCATAGTAAACATTAATTTTTAATACTAACAATTGCTAATGTTAATGTTTTTAATGTATAGCTATATTTCAAAATCTAATTTGTGGATTATACTATGTTCCAAGGTGGAAGAGGAAAAGAAAAAGAAAAAAGAGGAAGCTGCCAGGAAAAAACAAGAACAAGAGGTAAAGAGCAGTTACACAGAAAGTGTATTCACCTTAATGCTCCATTATTTTCAATGATTGTTTCTTCGAAATGTGTGTTTTAATAGATGGCAAAGCTTGCGAAAATGAAGGTTAAACCCAGTGAAATGTTTCGCTCAGAAACTGACAAGTACTCCAGCTTCGATGAAACAGTAATTCAAACTATTTAATAGTCTTCTATGTCACGCTACTCTATGTTTGGATCTATTTCAAGATGATTATTGAACAATACTGGATTTATATATAGTCTATACATTTTTAATCGTTCGGTGACATCTTCAGAAATGTTAATGGTATGCCTATTGTTCGTTTACACATACAGGGCTTTCCAACACATGATGCTGAGGGGAAAGAGCTCAGTAAGGGACTGACCAAAAAGCTTCGCAAGCTTTATGAAGCCCAAGAAAAGCTGTATAACGAATACCTCCAGTCAACTCAAAACGGGAGCTAAAAACAAAACAGTCTGATGTAACCTGTGATCCACCCATTGTGTCTGTTGTGAACTATTCTTGTGTTTAGTAAGAAAAGGCAGAAAGACTTAAGGACCTCATCTATAACTATGCCACTAAACTTTTTCAGTTTGCTGCCTTCTGATCACGATTGGAAGTTGGTCATTTTGCTGAAGCTCTGTGACTGTGGCCTTATAGACATTTTATAACTATGGTTATAAGGGTACATATTCAATGTATGTGTGTTTTTTACACGCAGGGAACAAAGATGTAGTGGTATCATAACTTTTGTAAGTTGGGTTTGATGATTTTTAAAAAGTATTATGAGCTTTTTTAACCATTTAATGTTTTCAATATTTAGAAAAATCTGCCGGTGGAAGTAGGAATCTCTGAAACCATTTGCGAATCAGCTGATAATGAATCTATTTTCTCTAGAATCACAATCTATAAGATTATACAAGAATGAAGGGATTTACAATGAAGGGGTTTGTAATTTCACAAATGGAAAAGAGGCACACATAGGAAAACCAATCATTATTACTATAAAAATATTCTTTATAAAAACATGAATACCAAAAATAAAAGGATTTGGAGTAATTTATTATGCTTGTTTGTCTTTAATAACTTGGATATTTCCATGGCTATTCTAGTCATTCCTGATTTCTAAATAAAAACTGTTTTGATCAACTTATGGGGAGTAAACTTATGACTAATGTCTAGCCACTGAAATGTATAACGTTTCTTTAACTAGGAAAGTTAATATTTCATAATAGCATGTATTCATCGTGTATTTTTAGGACATCTTTATATTGCAAAAACTTACAATTTTACATTTCTAGATTTCAAGGTTTCACATATATGTGGGAAACCTGTCCAATTATCTAACCAGGGCTTCTTTTGTTTGTACAGGTTTGTTTATACAGTTGTAGTCCAGTATGCAAACAACTGCAGACATTCTGTTCATTGTCTCCACCCAAACTTGCGTACATGGCATTTTTATACCATGATGTTTTTTGAAGTACTTTGGTTACTTTAGTACTGCCATCATATGTTTTGGTAAGTGGAGACCGCAAGACTGACAAAGAAATCTCCAGCACAACTCTCCAAATGTCAAATATGAAAAAACCGCTGTCTGCGCTCGGAACGCAAATTTGATGCCCTTAAAACGTTGTCTGGGTAAGCATCTCATTAGATTTGGAGACCGAACCAGTAGCGGCCAGTAACCGGTGGGCTGTGATCTGCGTTTAGAATTTCACCGCCAATGCGATTCAGCTTTACTGCTGAGTCCATCAGCTGAACGATACCCGCTGATCCAGGTAAGAACAGCAGTCTCCCTAAATAAAACCTTCACATAAACCAACATTTTAATTTGAAATACACTTTCCATATCACTCACTCCCAGTTTATTGTTTAACATATTGCATTTTAGCTGTTGTAAATATCTGGTATTAGGTGCAGCTTTTCTGTCACTACGTGTCATTGTTTTGAGTGACTATTTTGAACTGTTACAGTTTCAATATCAGGGCTCAAACAATGATCCATACTAGGACATGGCGTAGTCAAGGCTTAGAGCTTTGAGTTCTCTGGTCGTGTTTTGTGTTTTTAGCGGTGGGTTAGCCTGCTAAGCAGCGGTATTTACACAATCCCCGGTTTCCTTCACGTCTGGAGATCTCTTACAGGAGGTGGGTTACTGTTATGACCCCTCCATAATCGGCGGTCAGCGCCAAATGCTTGTTTTTGTGACTGTGGAAATAATGTAAAGTTAGTCTGTGATGGGGCTAGTTTAGCGTGTTAGCTGCTAGTGTGTACAGTGATGGGCGTTAACATTAACACATCTGTTTGTACCTTTGCTCTTTAAAGAGCAAAATAACTACAGATCAGTTGCTACTTTCTAAAAATAATTTTATTCTTAAATTAGTACAGGTTCTTCTTTAAATATAGTAAAGGTATTTAAATAGATTATATGTGTGTGTATATATACACACATACATGTGTGTTTGTGAGGGGGGGTCATTTGGTTTTTTGTTTGTTTCTTTGTTTACTTAAACCCCAAGTTCTCAGTTTTATTGCAGTTACAGTAACTGTAGTAATTAAACTTTTACTATAGTAAGTTTAGTTGTAGGGTCTAACCTCCTACTGTACATGTACATCTACAGTTTATTTTCAAATGATATTATGATAATTAAGGTGAGAAAAGATTAAGCTGGGGTTTTCTACAGAGATGTACTGTGTTGCACAAATACATTGTTTACAAACATATGTTATGATTTTGTATTATGTAATTGTATATGTATTATAGAAAATCTGATTGCAATTATTCAATCAATTTCCAGTCATTTAAAAGCCAATAAACAAAAATATTTTTTTTATTTTTTACCAGAAGTCAGGAACACTTGTGTTGTGTAGTTGTGGTATCAAGATGGATGGAGACAATGAAGCCAAAGGTATAAAAACAATAATGTCTCATAATTGCCTTCAATAACAACCTTACATTGTTTGGATGGAACAGTCTTTCTGTTAGTGTTTGAAATGCTGACACATTTATGAGCTGGCGGAGAAATCGTTTTTATTTTTAGTTGTTAGACTATCTTGTACAATATGTTGGTTTGAGGTGCTGCTCTCACAAAAGCCAGTGTAATGTTTCAGTGTAAAAGTTTAATGAAGCTTCAGAACATCACTGCCAAAGATTTAATGGAGAAGTCTGTTAGATATTTGCGCAATCTCGCAATCCTGCTTTGAGCAGTATTGAATTTAAAACCACAAAAATTGAAACAATAGTGGTTGAACCTGATTTTATGCTTACTTTAAAGCTAACAACTTGTTTTGAAAAGAAATGTGTACAGTGTAAAGATGTCTATACATGAGTTTTGATACAGTTGTTGAGGGTTGTTGGTCTTTAAGCAGTGTTTTGGTAATCTGCTTCTGTAGTGTACTCAGTTGTTATGTGTTATGCTCACTGATGGCATGTTTTTTCAGGTAAGCTGAGTGACCAGGCAATGCAGAACCCACAGGCACTGGCAGCTCTTCAGGACAAAATAGACAGTGTCTCACATAGTGCTTCCATCATGGAGAGGTAAACAGAAGATTGAGACTGTTTCTTACAAATGAAATCCTGTTCAATATTAATAACAGGCAGTCAACGCTGTTTTGTTTGTCATTTGTTGTTCCTTGTTTTTTGTGCTTGGTCACAGCATCATGTTTTTATTCTTTCCTTTTTAGTATTCCTTCTTATCCTTTTTAGTATTTCCTGGTTGGATATGTCTCGTATTTCCTGCCTGGAATTTTAAAACTGCCCGTTTCCTTTTCATTTCATTAATTTCAAAAGAACCCTGTCAGAAAAGTATAATTCAAGAAAATTCTCTCAAGAAGAAAAAAATCTATTCAGGGCTATCTGTCCGCAACCCTAAATCTGTTTCTGTGTTGAGATGCTGGATGAAGATAAAGTTGTCTTGTTAAACCACATAACTTTTAAATAACTGCAACTTTTTAAAGTAAAGTCTTTTAAAACTGTAACCAGTATCCATAATATAATGAGGATAATCAATTATAACATTAGCCTAATTTTAACATTATCAACATCATTAGAGCACCTATTGGAAAAAGTGCTGGGTAGAAAATCAGCGGTATTCTTTTAACAGTACATTTCAACTACCAAGCGGCCCAATTCTGCTAAACCACAATCCCCAACTGCAGCACAAACCGTATTATAACCTCTTGTAATGTTCTCCTGAAATTTTATCGGAGTTGAAGCACACAGTGTGATTTGAAAAGGGATATTGTGTCTCACACTCTTACATTAAACCCATCTGTTGGCCCAGGAGAGCAGGAACCTGCACCAGTCCAGCTGTTCATTAGTGGACACCCATCTCACACAATGTCCCTCTTCTTTGCCCTCAATCTCTTTTTTGTGCAGTTTACCCAAGTCTGTGAAAAGAAGAGTCAATGCCTTAAAGAATCTTCAGGTTAAAAGCACACACACTGAAGCTAAGTTTTACAAGGAGGTGCATGAGCTGGAGAGAAAGTATGCTGCTCTATACCAGCCGTTATTTGACAAAGTAAGTTTATAATGCTTTATTAAATTGTATATTATGTTAGAGTCATATGGCTCACTGTCAAAACCTTATTGTGTGTATCTAGAGAAGAGACATTGTCTCTGGAAAAATGGAACCCACCGATGAGGAGTGTGAATGGCAAAGTGACCGTGAGGATGAAGAAGCATTAGCAGTGAGTTTTATGTATCCACCAGCATAGTAATGAGAGCAGATGTGATGGGCTTCAGCTCCTAGAATACTATTCAAATCCAAACATCCTCTTTTAGGAAGATCTGAAGAAGAAAGCTGCAATAGAGGAGAAAACAGAGGATGCCAATGAGGGAAACCCCACTGGAATTCCAGAGTTCTGGCTCACTATATTCCGAAGTGTGGACATGTTGAGTGATATGCTGCAGGTGAACCTGCCAAACATTAGATATTCATGACAGACCTTCTCCTTTGTTGAATTCTATATTGTTTTCTGAGTAATGATTATTTAATGTGTGCTCGTGCTCTGTAACCTTGGAGAATAATGTATGACTCATCATGTGAATATAAATGCAGTTTCATAAAGTTTTATTAAAATGACATGGGCATGGTAAAAATGTTTGAAAACGCACGCTGTGTGTTATGCTCTCTGTCTCAACAGGAACATGATGAACCAATACTTAAACATCTACACGATATTAAAGTGATATTTTCTGGACCCGATCAGCCCATGGTAGGGATACTATGTTTGTGTTAATGTCATTAAGAAACCTGTGTAGATAAAACGATCTGAATAGATTTAAAAAGCTGTTACATGCTTTTAAGATCTGAATAGATTTAAGTCTCTGTTACAGGATTTTGTGATGTGAATAGATTTTAACCTCTGTTACATGATAACTAAATAGATTTAAATCTGTGTTACATGAAATGAAGATCTTTATATATTTAAACCTGTCTTTTACAGAGTTTCACATTAGAGTTTCATTTTAAACCCAATGAATACTTCACAAACACAGTTCTCACTAAAGTATATAAGATGAAAGCGGAGCCAGATGCAGAAGATCCGTTTTCATTTGAGGGACCAGAAATCATTGACTGTGAGGGGTGAGCAGTCATTCATCTCAAACAATATCTGCTCAGCTCCTCAGCAGCTTTGCACTGTAGCTTCAGGTTCCCTGCAACAGATCGTCATCTTTCATTTCCTCCCGTTGGCAGGTGTGAAATTGATTGGCACAAAGGCAAAGATGTGACAGTGAAAACAATCAAGAAGAAACAGAAACACAAAGGCAGGGGTACAGCGAGGGTCATCACCAAACAAGTGCCCAATGACTCCTTTTTTAACTTTTTCAATCCTATTAAAGGTACACAAAATCTGCATTTGATTGGTAGAGCTACTTCACACCACTGTAGTCTTTAAATACTGTGAGACTAAAGTTGTTCTCATGGTCTGCTCAACATGTTATAAAAATATTACACAGTTAGGTAATTAGTAGCCTATTTAAAACCTTTTAAATTGTGTTGTTGGTGGTTACCTGTACACCCACTGTTTTGAGTTCTGTCAGATGTTTTTTACACTGCATGTATAATCTTTTGCAAGCATATAATTATATTTTTCCTTTTCAGTTTCACCAGATAAAGAGCTGGTGAGTGTGTTTTCCTTTTTTGTTTCGACTTAACCTCACATTAAACTGTTCATTTAGTTTTCAGTTCAGTTTTCACAATAAAATTCAACATTAAAACATACAGTAATCATAAAAACCTTTCTCTCTAGTATGAAAGATACACAGCTTATTTAAAGTAAAAAATACAGAAATACAGTGCTATGTCCAGAATCATGCCTTTTGGTAGTTATGAGTGGTTAGTTTAATTATAAATAAATTCTTCAAATGAGCAGTGATGCTGATTGTATTAATGTGTGTGTTCTGTTAACAGGATGAGGATTCAGAGTACACCTTAGCCACAGATTTTAATATCGGTCATTTCTTCAGGGAAAGAATTGTGCCAAGAGCAGTTTTGTATTTTACAGGAGAAGCTCTGGAAGATGATGAGAGTGTATGTATTCGCACAAGCTACTTCCGGTTGTGTGGTGCAGTAGAATACTTTAACATACATTAATTTGTATGTTTGTGTCTGTTTTAATGCCTGACAGTTTGAGGAGGAGGAACTGGATGAGGGTGAAGAGGAGGTGAGTTCACCGTGGATGTATGATTGATGATGAATGGGGTATTCAATGCCTGTAGAATTTAACAATTGAAGCAATCATGTTTTACTGTATGTATATTGTGTTTCCGTTGAATAAGATAATTGTGTGTTTTGTATGCATTAGGACCAAGATGAGGAGGATGACGAAGAGGAGGGGAAGTTGGACTCTAAGGTCAGTTTGGATTTCGATTCCGTCATTATCTGCGTTAGTTGAATAAAATGATTGTCATTTGCACAAGCATAACAAGCACATGCTGTGCAGCATTTCTCTGTCTCTTTTCTTGGAGGAATGTTCATGGGTTATTTGCATGTGTGATGATTGATGATTGTGGTTGTTCTCTACCCTAGTTTCAGGCATAAGTCATTCTCACCTCATACATTTCTAGGTAAGAAAGAAATGTGATGAGTCCATTCCAGACTGGCACTATGATTTTCACACCTCTAATGGCATGCCATGTCCTTATTCCTCTCCTTACATCTGCTATTCTATGCCCACAGCATTTGTAACATATAACCCATCCAAAGCCATTCTTCTAATATCATTACAGCCTTGCTCAAAATCTCAGTACATGACTGTACATAAAAACAGAAGTGGAGTTTGTCTGTGAGTTTGCCTTTTAGTGAGTTATAGGTAGCACTTTATTTTAGTTCTGTTTCGCATGTACATACTATGTACTTACTGTGTAATTACTAAGTATGAACCCTAAATGCAACCCTAACCTATAAATATACATAGTGTACTTACCCAACTAACTATTGGTAACTGTAAGTGCACTGTAAGTCCATGTACTATAAAATAAAGTGCAACTAAGTTATCTAAAGATCTGCACATCTCTTACATGTGCAGAAGAGTATCTTGACTGCTATGTTAGAGAATTTGGGACAAGGTGCTTCCATCCATTTTGCTTATTCATCCATTTTATTGTGTTAATCCTTCCCACAATCCTGCTTAACGTAGGTCACTGAGAATTTAGTAGGTCCAGAGTTTTTTCAGAGCAATTATGTGGCATCCCTACTTGAATGCATAAAGTGTCGCTATAAGTTACTTCATATCCACCTGCATTTAGGGTGATACTAATGTACACTGGTCTTGGAGGTCTAAGTCTGACATTTGACCTTGACCTTGCAGAGGTTTCTTGTCTTATATTGAAAGGGTCATGTTCTGAAAGTTCTTATCCAAATCTTAAAATTGTATTCAAATTCTTTTATTTAAACCAATTCTTTTAACCTTAAAAGATGAAGTAAAACTTGTTTTCTCATGGTTTGGCTTCTTTATGCATAACACTTTGAAGGTGGCAAATAATTTCTTGGTGTTTCAGGCTATGGTGAAATTAACTCTCTCTTCATTTAGTGGTATACCTGCAGTACAAAAGTAATGCAGAAATACCACTAAATAATTTACTTTAGATATCCATCTTGCTTTTAGCCTAATTAATAGCTATATTGTTGATCCTGCAAATGCTACAGAGTGGTTCAGTGTAAATATGCTTTCATTATCTACTTGCTTTTAATGCAGATATATACCCTGGTTAACCTTCCCTTTTTCTCTTGTACCGCTTCTGCCTTCAGTTATTCTTACCTAATACGTATTTCTCTTCCTATCCCTTTGTTTCATCATTTTTTTCAGAGTGGGGATCATCAGCCTGCAGAGTGCAAACAACAGTAGTTTGGACTGCTCACTCCTGCCACTGTTAATTCTTCATCAGCTCGCCTAGAATCAGCTCTAGTGCTGTACATAGTTTTTGCAGAGCACACCGTTCTCACCAAACAACTATGATGTTGCAGTACATTGAAATGAAACCAATATAAATATTGCTTGCTTAAAAACTCAACTGCTGTAGTATAACACCACTATAAATAAATTGGGCAATTCCACATTTTGCAAGTTCAGCCTCAGAATGTATTTATGTAAATAAAAAACAAAACTATTTTTAATTGTTGTTTGGACCTGTATGTTGGAGTATAGACATACTGGCTTTTTTGGATATGCCAATGTGCCGTTGCACAACCAAAAAAGTTCCTTACATGTTTCATATAGTGTTGCTTTTATGTTTTAAATGCAAACATAGTCTCTTTAATAACATATGAGCAGGTCAATTTTGAACCCCAAATTAAAATGAATGGGATTGTATTCGGACCTTCTGTGCATACCTAATTTTCATCAAGGTTGTTTGCATTTTACTATTGGTTTCTCTTCTAATGGGCATGACCATTTATTACACAGCATATCTATGTACGAATAGCATGTTTATGCACTTATTTATTTAAGGAAGTTTGTGGACAATTGTTAGCTAGCTAGCCAACCAATGTATCAATGATACTCAGCAGGTATCGGGTAACTCCTGCTTGACTAATCGTGATTAATCATATCAGGCCTTTTTACAATGTGGAGGTCAGTGTTACTGCATTGGTTTGCCATTTCCAACTTTATTTGACATGCCTCTGAAAGATCAGAATTGAAAATAAATTTCTGCACTCGGCATTATAAAATGCTAAGTATCTATATGCTTAATTAAATAGTCACATTTTTATTTATGTATATATTTAATGTTACATCTTTAATGCTGGAATTGCTCAATTTAGAAATTGGTAACTGTGGGCAAAAGGGCAACAGTCTACTGCCATTAGTCACTGAATTCTGAGTGAACTGCATATAATTATGTCTTGAAAGTGTGACACATTTAATGTGAGCACATCCCCAAGGCTGTTTTTTTTTTGTTCTGAGATCCATCATCACATCCCAGAGTTGACTGAACTTAATTTGTGACTTGATCTCACAGGTTACTCAGGGTTTTTTATGCCAAGATGACGAGTGTGTGAGTATCCAGCATTTTGAAACTGTTGATATAAAATCTAACCTAATTGATGTTCTCTTTTAAAAATCTAGTTTGAACTAACCTTAAGTTATTTATATGAATGTTTTCTTTTCCATCTTTTTATTGTTTTATTGTATTGTTTGTGTATTGGTTTTGTGCTTCTTGTTGGATCCCTGAGAGAATATATTTTGCTGATGTTTGTACTGTATCCATTTGATTCTAGCGTTTTACCTTTTTTTACCATTTTACCCTTTTAGCATTTCTAAAATGCCTTTGCTGTACTGCCCAAGCACTTACTAAAAAAATTAAACCTGTTAATTGCCAAAGAGAGTGAGCTGATTTTCCCCTTACAACAACCATTAGCAGTCTCAAAGTATTTAAATAGTTTAATTCAAACTAATTTGACAATATTAATGCTAATGACGTTAAATAATGCTATTCATGTTGTGGTAAATATATAGTTTACTTTTTGGAACATACTGTAAGGTTTGTGTTAAGAGTAGCATGGCTCACATTGCTGATATAAATATTTATTAATCCACTTATGTGCTCGATGAATGAAGGACCAATAGACCAATACCAATTTTTCTCTCAATAGAAAAAAGAAGCTCCCTTATAATTGCAATACTTATCAAATTAGGACAACAGGTCACTTAAAACATATGACAAGTCAGAGGAATAAAGTTGAACCTTATGCCTCAGCTCTGCAATTTCAGTTGTTCTGAACCAATCAGCTGAAAAAAAATTTAAACCATAGAGAGTTTTGTTGCATCTATCGTTGCATAGTTATGGTTTAAAATTTACTAGCACTTTACTATAATTTTTAAATGAATTTAATAATAATTGTTTTAAATCTTTAAAAATAGAACAAATTATTTGCAATGTTTATTTTCAGGTTATTTTTATATTGATATATACTGATATTCTTACACATTTTATGTAACACTATTACAGATTGATTACAATGTCCTAAAGATTTAATCTGACTTCTGTTTCAAATCTTAATTGTCTTAACGATATGATGTCACTTTAAGTGTCTGTTGTTCATACACATAGAAGTCTTCTTTATAAACATGAAATGTAAAAGATTGAAATGGATCTATACTATGTACATTCTGCCAAATACACTTTAATTACCATATTTTTAATTTGGGGTCACTGGCAATTTGTAGCTGCCGTCAATGTCTGTTGCACTGTGAAGTAGTGCATTAAAGTTAACAGAATTTGCTAGATATGACTTTACTAGAGTTACTAGATTTGACTTTAACTGGGGGTAAGATTTAGGAAATGCGAACGTTCCTTAGACAGGATAAAATAACTTTTTAGGTTTCTTATTAGGTGCCTTTTAACAGTATTACCTGTAGGGGGCTCCAATTTCTGCCTGTTTTGTTGCATGTTTCTACCAGTCAGCCTGTTTTTATCTTCATTATTGTTTATTATAAAGGCAAGAAAAAACTCTTCTCCTGGCTAACATTTGCATAAAATCTCTTATTCAATTTAATAGGTAGTTTGTAAATGTTAGTCATAGGTTATTGGATTTGCAATAAAAAATGGTTAGTGGTGACATTCAGACTGTCTATAATCACGCATCTAAAACATAAATGACAGATATCATATTTTAGGACCAAAGACTCGGAGACGAACTCACAGAGTTTTAACTTCTCTTGTAAGGCTTGCGGGCTACTGTGCTGAACTATCACCCTTTGGTTTTAATTGCTTTAGCAATAATATTTTGTCGAAATATTTGATCTTCCTGACAGACTTAAAAAACTATAAAACTCTACTTAGTGCGCCTTAGTACTAATGCTCAACATCTCTTGTTCTGTTATATAGTAAAGCCCCTCTCCTTACGGTTTCTGTGGAAGATTAGATCTTGTATTCAGCCTATTCTAGATTCTACATTCATCTGAAGGTCTTTATACAGCAAACTTTTTTAACCTTTCTGTCTATCTTGTCCCGTTCTCCTCACTAATTTGTTCCTGCCTCTGTCCTTCCATTCTTCAATTTTATCATCCTCTTCTATTCACTCACTCGCTGTCTCCCTGTATCTCTGGCCTTCTCCTTATACCAGTTCATGAATATTCATGAAGTTAAGTCTGACTACACTCTTTGCAGTTCTTGTTAGGAACAGAGTTATAATGACATTCAGTTGAGCCCTAATGTACATAAGTGTATGCTGGGAAAGGGCTCCCCTCCTGTTGGCTAACAACGCTCCTATTGATGAAACATTCAACATGCTGGTCAGCCGTACTGGATGTATCCCACCTGTCTCCGGCATGCAACCATTTACTAAAGTTTAAAATCCACTTGTATGTTATAAGATGTTCATTATAACAGGGTTCAGAGTGGCTTGGCTCAAATAATGGCACTTTTGCCCTCTCTTGAATTTGAGGCATTTTATGCAAACCTAAGTATTTGGATAGTTTAATCACATAAACAAATGTGTGACTGTGACTGCATTACATTAAAAACATATCAAACCAAATGGCATTGCAAATAATAGGTGCTAAACAGCAACAATTACCCAACTGATCCCAAAATGTTTTAAGTGGATGTTTGAAGTCAGTTCCCTTCAAGGCAACTATACAGCAATGTTCTATAGTCTGTTATTATATAGTCTAATTATTTTAAAAGGTTTTGCTTTAATTTCTTTTGGCCTCTTGGTTCAATATTTTGTTGCATTGTGCAAAGATATATGTTTAAATGTCTAAATGCCTTGTGAGCCCACGGTATGTTAAACCTGTTTATGTCTGCGTGTTGATTGACAGGCATTAAGAAGGTGGAAGGCCCTGTGATGAGGCTGTATCTTCACTGAGCTGTGTCTGTTGTTAATGGGAGGGGCAAGACACAGCCAGGTTAAGTGTTTAATGAGGGGTTTCCCTCAAGAAGGACACTGAACTGCTTCTATCTGCCTGCTATCAGCCACTCCCACTCTGCTATTGTCCACATGTCTCTTTCTTTATAAG
Organism: Botia almorhae; assembly: GCA_036877575.1. NCBI lineage: Eukaryota > Metazoa > Chordata > Actinopteri > Cypriniformes > Botiidae > Botia > Botia almorhae. The sequence continues at coordinate 182,213 of JAZGTJ010000084.1, forward strand.
ATCACTGCACTCACTTTCTTTCTTAGTCTCACTTTTTTTCTTACACACTAGGTTAAGAGTCTGTCTGTCTATGCCAATGTGATCAGAAAGTGTAATCCGTAAAAAGATTATGGTTTAAAATTATTTTTCTTAGAAAAATTTCTCTTTCAAAGAAGACGCCTTTCAAGAACTGATGCACATTTGGCACATCAAGCTAATTCTTCATTGATCAGCGCAGATATATCAATAGGTCCTCATTGTGTTTTTGCATAATTGTAGTATTTGCAGTGCAGCTTCTTTCTCTGCTGCAAAATTCTGAGACCCTACTGTGCTTAAATTTTTTTAAAACAAGATAAAGCAAATATTAATTGGTTCTTTAAAAGCATTTCCACATACATTAGGTATTCCTCAACTTCTGCTCAAGGAAATGTTTGGGGAAATAATAACATGCAATCGCTTGTTTCCAGCAAAATAAAAGGAGGGAGGCTGCAAAGCTGGAGAATATTCAAGCAAACAACAAGAGTCCTTCAGTCATATTTGTAGCAACAACTATTGTTCAATAGTTCAAAAGCAAAGCCAGGCCATTGTGCTTAGATTTACGTAGGTTTTAGGCTACTGCTTGGGTATGGTAAACATTTCTCCCTATTCTTACAGTAGTAGCACACATACCTCTCTACTCCCTCTCTGGGCCTCATGCCAGTGTATCCAAGTGGTACTGAACCACCAATTGTACCACTGAGCTTTTTGTCCTATGCCTATGTGCCACTCCTGAGTCTCAGTAACCATGGTGACATGCCCACTGTGCCAAGCATAAATCTGGTGTTCATACAACGGCAGAGGAATGGGGTAGTAACTGGGCAGGGCAGTTATTTACAACACCATCATGTTTGGGGATTGGCTCTGCTGGGTCACTAGAATCAAGAATATGATGGGTCACTTTGTTCTGCCAGAAAAGATAAAACAGAAGTTACTTTATTTCACTGCCTTGGAATAAAAAAAACTGTTAAAACATTAAAGTTTTGACTGAAAAGTCCATCAAGTAAAGTCAAAGTAATCAAAAACACAGTCCATGTTCTCATTTGGTGCAGCCTACCCTGAAGTGGCATCGGCATTGAATAGCTTAGAACTAAGTTTATAATATTTACAGTCTTTTACTTTGAAATGATAGCATATTGGGTTTTTTTTATTCAGATATATATCTAAACATAGATCATTGGTTTATATGCCCAGTAACAAAATAATTCTAAGATGCTTTGGCCTTCAGTTTCACTGACATGTATGCCTTCCCTTACACTGTATATCAAATGTTCCTCTCATTTGTACAATCTTTTAAACTTTCATTAAGTAATAAACAGATTCACAGACGCCTCTACTATCTTGCATTCTTATACTTCTCTTAGATGTTAGATCAGATTTAAAATGTATTACAGTTCTACATAGGTTACATCAGCACATAGTTTTGTGACACTCTTAATCACTCCAGCCCGTTTATCACCTTAAATGAGTTTTATTGTCCTAAATATAAATGTGTAAACAACATATTTGTGTTTTTTTTTGTCTGTACAGCATGTTTATTATCTTTAATTTTTATTTGTGTAAAAATACCCTATAAACAACAATCACATCTCTATCCATATGCACAGCCACCCCATTACGCCATGACAACAGTGTCTTTGATGTGAGCAATCTACGGTCATGACAGCGTAGACAGGCAGGAGATATTTACTGAGTGAGCACTCTCTACCAAAAAGAGCAGTGCTGTTTTGAGAGAAACCAGCTGCAGGAGGGACATCCTTATTGTTTGATCTGTTTCTGTCCCTCTGGGATTTGGATAGGGTTACTCACTGGAACCCCATCAGGGTGGTTTGCAGTTGAAAGAGAGGAAATATCTTAGCACATTCTGAACATGATCATGCAAAATATACATATACACACTAGGAAATACTCCATAAAGCATATTTCCATGGGTAATGAATTAATATTTGCATAATAATCTCCCATGGCTTCAGTAGACTTTTTAATCTGTCCAGTAAACATGGGCAGACGTGATGCTGGGACCTCTTCTCAAGATGTTGCCATCTGGTGCACATGATTTTGTTGAATCATCACATCATTTACACCTGATATCTTTAGTGTTTGTTTTTAGTTTATTGTGATGTGTTTGTTTATGAGTTTAAATTGATCTGTCAAGTCCTCAAGGCTCATAGTGTATTAAATGTTTTTTAAAATTGACTTTAAAAGATCATCACCCAAACAGCACAATAAAAGTGACTGGCTTGTAGATATATATCTAAATAAGCATGTATGATGATCTCCAAAAGTCAACTTTCAATCTTCATCTAAAAAGGGAAAACATTTAATTGTTACTTCAAGGAATGCCCTTAAAATTATTTTCATTGGTGTGATCCAATGTTGTCAGGTAATTTACATTTCAGTGTAGAGTGTACCAAATATATTAAAATATATACAATAAGATTACAGTAAGATTATATTATAAATATACACAGCACATTATAATAAATAGGCAAAATTTAGTGAATAAAGAGAAGAATAAGTATGATATTACAGAGTAAACATTACACAGCAATTCACACAATATGCACAGTGTCGACAAATGTACTTTAATTGATAAAGAGTGTGTGCAGTAGATCCACTAAGTTGGACATGCAGATGAGTCTTATACCTTCTGTCTCCTGCGAGTCTACATTGTTAAGCTGACCCCAGCTGGCTTGGCAATATACATGTCCTGTGCACATGGCTGTCAGCGTCCAGGGGACGGATCCTCAGTCTGTAGGAGCACATGACACGGATGTACATGTGATCTCTCACCCCCTCAGACACCAGGAGAGGGAGAATTCTTTCAGCCTCTTTGAAGGTCATGGCATGGAGGGTCCTGCAACCCAGACATTGTGTGTGTATGTGCACATAACTGAATCTACTCTATGCATATAAATGAACAGGTTCATGTTATTGACATGATCCTTCTCTCCTTACATTATTTTGATTGCACAATGAATTTAGTGTGTCCTGTAAAAACATACTAATATTAAAGTTTACAAATACGAATTACATAGAAATATAGAAACATCGAATTGGGAATAAATCGTTTGGGGGTGCAAGCATATTAGCACATCATATTAAGGAAGCATGTCATTTACAATTTCTACTTAACGAAAATGAAGCTCTTATTTAGTCAATGGAGTGCAACATATGTTTAACATCGTCGAGCCGTGTGTTTGGCGCAGCGCGTTCGCAGGTCACAGGAAACTAACATGGAGCTGTGTAACATGGAAAGGGGGTGTGTGAGGATACTGGCAGCGTTTCATGCAGCTCCAGTGGACACCTAAAGCGGGACTCGCTGGTGTGTGTGTAAAGAGAGCCGACACACACTATCACACACTTAACATTTGGACACAACATGGCGATGAGGCGCCGAGAGACACGACGACTCTTCCCCGACTAAAACAAGCACGTTATGTTTATAGGTAGGGGGAAGCACACTACAGGGATATAAGTGAAATAACGCGTAACTACTCAAATTAGAGGACATTTGATCCGAATTCCAGTATATGCATGTAGCTATAGCGGTCATATAAAGCACACTCTGCTTTACCCCGCTGCTGGAAATCAAAAGCTGTACATGGCGGTGGAGAATATCTGGTTCTTCTGTCTACTTTCTCTGGGTTACTGTGGATTATCCGTGCAAGGTAATCAAAGCTAAAGATAACGTTTGCCTAGCGCTATGTGTTTTCCAATGCATGTCTTTTAAGTTGCATGTGTTTGGTGTAAATATGTATTTCTTTGTATCTGTCAGGACATGTGAGTGGAGAGTAATATTGCACCTTGCTTGTTGCAGAGATCTATCGCCTTTACTTTTCTACGGTTTTCTCTTAAATTTCTTTGGTATCCGTTACAACCTTCGGGCTAGTGGTTTACGCTGAAGTGCAGGATTTATTTTGTTAAAATGGTTGCGGGTTTAACTTTTTGTCACAATAAAACCAAATCTAAACCTCACTTTTGCAAACAGTATTATCCGCTTAATCACATAGTGGGTTGATTAAAGTAATAATAATAATAAATAAACGTTATGGCGATAATATCAATAGTCTGATAAATAGAAGAGACACAGAAGCAAGGTGATGTTTGCTCATAGGGGCGGATATGTAGTAGGGGGGCTTTAGTTTGGGAATGTAGGACAGGTTCGTAGCTTAAAGTAACCATCTGAAAGAAATGTTGGACTTTATAATAATTTAGAGATAAAAATAGACAAACAGTCAGCCTAAATAGTCTAAATGATGTACTGGTTTGGCACTGACGTATTACATTTTTGGCATGTACGATTTACTTTGACATCTAAATTCAATGATTATTTGATTTAGTAGTTTCACAAACACGATGTTTATTGTAGTACTGTAGTATTGTATAGTGTGTCTGTGTTGCAACCAATTTATATGATCCACATAGTTTCATTTAAGTTTATCTCATAGATTATTTTTATTTAGATGGCATGTAATGAAAGTGGAGCTATTATATGTGTTGATATAGCCTGTTAAAGGGTGAGCTGCTCATTGCAGTAGCCTAAGGGCGGAATCAGCGACTTTAATTCAGTCACAGGCGCTGAAGGAAAAAGGGGTGGGGAGTGGTCAGGGCGATTTATCCAGAGACTATACACCTTATTTACATAACAAAGAAGAGCACCGAAACACATGGGCACCTTCTGGCATCTAGCAATGCCCTCGTTTCACCGTTGTCCGTTTGTGAAGAATAAATGGGAACCACAGCGGTCAAAACACGGTCTCATCTTTCAGCTCGGTTAACGATTTTAGAGCCAGTGCCGTAGCAAGAACGATTATTTACAGTGGGGCGGGACTTTGTAGTGATCAATTTCATCAAAAAGTATGGGGCTGTGCAGAGATGTTGGGTGGCTTTACCTTTACATTTCAATTGCCTGTACAATACTTCATGTATTTATTTTAATTAATCTAATAATTTATTTGCCATTTTAATTCATTTAATAATTTATTTCCAATATTTTTCCTTACAGACTTCTGAATAAAGCTTTTGCTTTTTCCACTGATTTCCTATACATAGGCCTAAGGCATATATTATTGTAAAGGTAACAATGTATATACTACAGTGAATCATCATATGCAATGTTTTGCAATATTTTCTGTATATTTTAGATAAATGCTTGTGCCACGCAGATTTGCATGCTACACCTGCACAGGTTCATTAAATAACTATCTGTTCCTACTGTAAGCTACTGGGGTTTGTTCCCATGCCACAATATTTATGATGCATGCTCAGTCTTGGAGTTCTACCTTGAAGTAAAGTTAAGTCTCAGCTAAACACACCTGAAATAGCTAGTCTTCAGGGTTCACTTGAAAATTACAGGCAGGTGTGCGAGACTGTGCTTGCTAAATTCAACCTGACAGAATTTTAGATAGTAGATCATTAGGAGCATCTTAAATAACAGAAGAGATGGGGGGAGGGGCAGTGCTTTTAGAGGCCGTGATGTGTAGGAGTGTGGTATTTTGACAGGTGTCACTAAACGAGAGGCTGTAAGTAAATATATGACCTAGTGAAGGTAGAGGAGGGGTGGCACGAGGGTCAAGAGTTCCCTTGTCAGAAAGGATAGTAATTAACATTGATCTTTTCACAGACTTCAAAAACCATGAATATAATATCTCTTTTTTTTCTCACTGAAACTTGTAGCTCCTGTCCACTAAGATTTGTACCCATAAATTCACTGTAGAAAATGATAAGCCCCTCTTCTGAGAAGTGTGGGCTTCCCCGAGGCTGTGTGCCAGGTTTACAGAGAGGAAGAGGAATGTTGTTGTTTGAATGTGTGTGTGTTGTGGGAACTCAGAGTGGTAAGTATTGCTGGAGAATGTGGGTGATTTGGGGTGAACTCTCTCACTCCCTCAAATTCCAAGCAATCTTCATTGGCATGATTGAAGTACAATATCTCCAAAATGGTGGTCATTAAAAAAAGAAATTCTTAGATATATGAAATAATATTGAATATCGAATACGGTATCGAAACGGCTAAAACCAAACTGACACACACAAAATTAAAATGTTTACAAAACTGTCAATTCTGCTGTTTAGGGTTGTGTGTCTCTCTCCCCCTATGAGATCCATAAACAGAGTGCTTGGCTTTCTTGAGAAAAATCATATACAAATATACGTGAACCACAGTGACCTCATTGTGAATGGGTGGGCATTGGTGTGGTGTTGTGTGTACTGTGATGATGCACTTAGAAGATAGCGCTTCTTTACTTTAAAAGCCCCAGTTGATGTTTTGCTTTCTCATGGAAAGCTCCCCGCCGTGTTATCTAACAATCCACAGTTCTTCTAGAAGTCTGTATGGCGCCGTCTGCTTTAAAAAATTCACCTAAAAAGACACAAAAGTGAGTTGAGGTCAGAGGGCATGTTTGGTATGTGACTTGAGGTGGACTAGTTGTGGATTTTGCAGATATCAGTATTTAAGCTGGGAACACAGGCAGTTAACCAGTTAATTGGCTCTTTCACATCAATGATATGAATGAAAACTGTACAGTCAATGTATAATAGTGGTAAACTTTAAACACCAAACTCCAGTTAACATAAAATAGAATAATATAAAAACAGTAATAAATTAACACAGAGCAATTGGAAAAAACTGTCAGCGTTGATTTTTTTTGCAGATAACCAGTCTACTATTGGTGCCAATTATCTGTTTAGTAACCATGGTGATTTCAATTAGGAACCCATATAGAACATTAAACTTGTCAGATTTTTACTCAGAACTTATGACAGGAGGTTTATGTAATATGGCCTCTGGAATATGTGTTCTGTTTTGGGGAGCTGTGTTAATCAGACATTAATTGCCAGCTGAATGGGACACAAGCTGTCTCTCAGAGAGGAAATGGTTAATCTTTTGTGCTCCATAGCATTTATATCACTGGATGTGCTGTGTAATCTTTCTGTAGTACTGCTGCAGCATTTCTGCCATTACCTCCATTAAGCATTACTTCATGACCTCGTTTTGCCTCTTCATTACAAAGTCTTAATATTGTTTAAATCCTCTAAGAGTGATGACAAGATTTACAGTAATTACACAAACTGCAGACTGAAGAATATGCTACTGAAATCACTATAACATGTAGTACTTCTGTCAGAGAGTGTTTAAAACAGTTGGGTGATAGTAATATTGTATCAGTTTAGTCTTTAAAACTATGTAATGTTTAAAATTTGTGTTTAAAACTTTAATGAAGAGTAGAATGAATAATATGAATAGACTGTTGCTTGTCAGTCCCATTTTAAAATAATTAGCAACTCTTTCAAATCAAATTTGACATGATATATGTATTTATCTAATTTGTTCACATAATGTTTAATTTAAACATTTTTAACCTTTGATTTAAATAAGTCACGAAGTCTCCCTTTTCTCAGTCGAGTTTGGTGGTGTTGGTTAAAAAATGATTTGTTCCTCTGGGCTTGCAATACGACAGTAAGATAGTTGATGTGGTTTGTTTTGTATTACTTTTTTTTGGTTTGGGTCTATGTGGTTGTTTAGAAACTAATTTAAGCCTCCATGTAATTTGCCAGCCCTTTGCTGGTCAGTGTTAAAGTGAATCATTTTAAGTAGAAGGAAGTATTGCTCATACAAGGATGTTATTCATTATCCTACTTCCTGTCAGTCTTTACAAAGGTCCGCCGCGGGTTGTTGACCCTAGAAGAGGTTGACAGATCTCTTCATTGATCTCTGTAATGCACTTAATGTTTTAACTTCTGACACCTGAATATATCAGAGGTGATTTTAAATGATAAATGCACATAGATGAGTTAAATATTTTATTATATATTTATATAAAATCCCTTGCCACTTGTAATAGGTTCAATAAGAATCAGCGAAATTATGTATTAAGTCATGTAAATGAAGCCGATAGTGCTTAGTCCTCAGTGTTCTGTGTTGCAATGGCTATTTGAGTTCAACATTTGTACACATGGACTTCAGGGATACTGTGACCTGGATAACAGCTGTCAAAATCTATCAGTATGTGGCTCGACCAGAGATAGACCCTCAGAAGGGTCAAAGGGAGATGGAGATGACAAGATGGACAAAAGGAAAGAATTAGTGGATGGAAGAATGAGCAGGTTTAATGGATACTTAAAAAAATAAATATTACCCATTTAAAACATCATTACCAAAAGTAATTTATTGTTTATCTTGAAGTTCTGTCATAGCAAAACACGTATAGGAAAGGCTTTAACATAACATAAATTAGGGCTGTCTATTTAAAGTTTTAATTTAATGTTTATTAATTAATATGACAACAATTAATGCAATTAGTCATGCCCCCTGACTCGTACGTAAATTATGTAATAAGGTATTTTCTTATCATCTGAGCAATTAAAGATTGACGTGCAGCCCCAGCTGTGACTACAGGCAGTGTATCTCACCAGACCACACATGCTGAGAGAAGTCAGTTCAGAGTGAGTAAGGTGCGTTCACACTGGACACGTCCTTGCATTCAAAGACAGCTGGATGGAACCAAAGACATTATATAGCTGAAATAGAACACTTGTACATATATGGAAGAAATGAAAATTCTAAATATGGCAGTTGTAGCCCCACTTTGTGTAGTCAATCACTTTTTGATATAGACATCACAGCTCAGTATGACAGTTTACAGAATTAAATTCCCTTCTTATAGTTAAAAAAACTAATTACCTTTATATGTACTTTAGACTGTCTATGTACATTAGTTGGAATTAGTTAATTAGTTAGAAAATGATAGTTTTGGTTTAGGTTAAGGAAGCATCATTTTTGATACAGCTGTTTTAAGATTATATTCCATATTTCAAATATGATATCTGGATCATATTGGCCATATCTTGACCAACAGATTTGAAGATTTCATTCAGATTTGAAGATTTCTTCATTCAAGCAGATAGAAGCTGTACTTGCATGACCAGAAATAGCTGCCCAAGTGTGTTACCAATATGGCCCCCAAGTAGATGGACCTGCCTTAAAGGGACTCTGATGAAATGCAAATCTCTTACTGATTTAAACTCAATAGCAGAATGGATTGTTGTGGGCTGTAGGCCAAAGATAGGCTCATGTTCAGTGATATGGAAATAAGACAACATGTTGACTTCTAAAGACAACTTTTCTGACGTCTGTTCTGTGTGTTTGCTAGTCTGAAATGTCTTTGAATTACCTTCATGCGAGAGCTTTTCCTTGTATTTTTGTGTAAGTACTTCATAGAAATGTATTTTTAAGCAGGGTTATGATATTTAAGGTGCGCACCATGCAGTCAAACTTAAATGCATCGCTGCATTCCCTGCACTATTAGTTGATAATTGACTTGTTTGCTTACATACTAACTGCCAAAAACATTCAAGCCTTGCCAAATGCCTCTGCAAAGAGCCTGGAGAATATTTTAACATAAAGTTGAACTTTTATAAACAGTCTGTACTGTTCAAAGTCATATTTTGATCTGATTCCCCTGCCTTTATTGGACAGGCCTGCTGTTAAGTGTAGCCAAAATGTTTTCCTCACTTCCACACTGCTCAGTTTAGTAACCCACTAGTTTCTTGGTTCAGTCTACTTAAAGTTCTACTTGAAGCTCTGCAGCTTATGCATAAACCGCTAAAACTCTTTAAACTTAGACCACTATCCAGTAAGTAAACTGACCTCAGCAGGTCTCTGGTCTCTCACAAGTCAGCAAGTAGGTTTAAAGTAGTATCTTATCTACAGTATCTTAGTGAAAGACTGTCAGCATGTCTATGGTAAGAGCTTCACTCAGAGTATGTACGCACACACCAAAATGCTTTAAGGCCTTGTGTAATTTATGTATGCTTTCCTTGTGTGATGAGATGAGCACTGAGATGAGCTGTTGTGTTATGTGTGTTGTGTTATGTGTGCTGCAACACTTGCAGAATTAGCAATGAAGCTCATCAGCATTGTTCAGCACAAGTCCGCAACACAGCAGTTTGTAAATGACAGAAGATCAATAGGCACACATCAATTCTCTTAGTGATGAGGTCGCCCTGAAACTGAGGGTTCAGGTATTCAGTGGCTCAAGAGAATGAAAATTTGTGATCTAAAATGGCAGCATTAATGATTAATTGAACCACTAGCATGTTGTCATCAGAATCAGACAAATGACAAAATAAATCAGATTATAAAACAATTATATTATATTGCAATATATATTGTAAACAGGGCCTTCATCATTCACATTGTATCATATTAATTTAAGATTGTTGTGCTTATTTGCCCATGTTACAAACTAAATATGCTAAAATAGTCTATGGCAGAAGTAAATTTGTATAATGAGCAATAACATGAGAAAATGTGGGTGTGTTTATGTGTAGCATAATGGTGTGCTAATGTATGCGCCATTGCATGCATGTGTGAGAGAGTGTGTGAAGCGGGGTCTATTCCTCATGACGCTGGTTGGGTAAACAGTCATACGATCGCATTCCTTCCATTCCGTGCTGTTGTCCACTCGGTCACATGACCACACAGGAGGGCTCAAAGTGGGGCGGGGAGGCATGCCTCAGGACGAAGAGAAGTGTCTTATGAAAGAAGATTTAGATTGTGGAACAGACGTACACCAACATCCTAACCATTTACAAGGATTTTTCTCTTTATCAAATTAAGTATTAAACGTTTCAGATAACAGACAGTATCTCGGCTTGCAAAGAGACTGTGAAGATAATTAACAAGAACAGATTCATTAAAAGTTTATAACCTTGCCGTTTCACCAGATGTTTTCCTTTCAGTACATAACTTGATATTTTTCAGCTTGGCAAAAGGCTGTCTCTATTCACTCTTTTGTTTGCTGTGAATCGTCTTTTAGGTTTGACTTTCTAAAAGGCTTAAATAATTACCTTGACAAAATAAAATAACAATTAATTTACCAAGGTGAAAGGGTAGCTGTAACGCTAATAAAGACTCCAACTGGGCTATTTAAATTCTTGTTTTGAGTATGCATTGGCTGTTGTTGTGCATGTGGATATTTGTGGTAATTAGCCATTAGCTGAACCTGTGGCAGCATTAGGCCATTTGGGGCCCCATCTCTGCTCCAGTATTCTGGATTGTGAGGCCCTCTTAAAAGCCCGTAAAAACACAGTGCTGTTATTTTAACTCAGCAGGATATGCAGGAATGAGAATACAATAGGACAGTCACCGCACAGATTCAAGTGAATTCAATTCAAATGCGCTTTATTGGCATGAGAAAGTGTGGTGTATTGTCAAAGCATTTGTAAGGACTATAAACAATTAAACAGAGGAAAATAAAATAATAAAATGTTAAAGTGAAAATGAAAGATAAAAACATACTCGTTCTGCCTGTCTGTGCAGCATCTATTAAGCTTACTTTCTAATGAGACAGTTTTTGTTTTTTTTGCTTGTCATTAAATGTTCCAGTAATATTGCTTGCCCTTCCTGTCTCATGTTCTCTCGTTTGATGTAAGTGTTTCATGTTTGCCTCAACAAAATTCCCAGTGTTTAATATGCAGGAACAGATAACATCAAAACATATCATGTTAGAACTTTCTGTGTGTGGTTTATAGATAAAGAGGTGGCGCTGAAACTTCCGCAGCTGGTGTGACTGTGAGCTCTTATCACACAGATAGCACCTATGACAATGGAAATGTGTTTGTCAGGTAGTAGAGATGTGACACTGTTCTCACAGACTATCTGCTGGTAAACAGCACAGTTAGCCCCACTAACTCACTTCAGTTATCTGTGATTTGTGTGTATGTGCATGACCATTAGTTATGGGTGTCTTTGTGTGCTGTATTTTGAGTCCAGCAGCCGGTTACATAGTGGCACAGCTGCAGAGGATGTACAGTGTCTGTCAGTCAGTCAGTGAGCAAGTGATTGAGTCATTTTCTGCTCATGGTCCGAGGATATAATGCTCACACACAACTTTGCCACCAAACAAATGTTGTTTTTTGCTTTTCATACCTTTTATTTAAAAAAGCACACTTATTTTCTTTTTTTGAATTTAAATTACCTTTTAGTCATGTCATTTCAGCGCACAGTACTCAGCCGTGTGGCACTTTTGTACAACTGCTCTTGAAGCTCTATTAAACACACTGTTAGGCTGTGAGAATTGGCTGTCAACTTCAGAAGTCATGCCCTCTTGAATAACGCTAGACATCTGCTCATTTCACCTCACACTTTCGCTCATCAGGGCTCGATCAACAAGCCTTAATTTAAAAAGTCCTTATCGCCATCTTCATCCCTACCACACCAAGATTTGACTGGAGTACTGTAATTGTTTCCATAACTCCCTAGAGCATTGTGTGTATTTTTCAATGTGTTGTAATCTGTTCCCTAATATTCCTGTGAGGTTTGCCTTTAGATGAGCTCAACTAGGCTTGGTAAAAGGTTTATCAGAAAACAGCGTATTTTGTGCTGAGCTCTGCTGCGAGGAGGTACCCCAGCTGCTCTTGGTTGCCAAGGACTGGGCATAGAGGGACTCTTCTTTGACCTATGTTTTGCTATAAAAATGTTATAGCAACAGTAATTTCTTAATGTGTGTAAGGAGATATGCAAAATAAAAAGCCGAGATCATGCATTTAAAATAAAAAATGAGCCCTGCATTTATTGAGAATTAAAACCTCTCATACGGGTCTCATCAGTAAATATGTTCCTTTTAAAATGAAGCAATGTTTGAATTGCTGTTCATGTAATGGGTTGCATTTGTAATGAAATAATGTACAACTTTAATATGAAGTAAATTAGTCACATATGCAAAAAATGTTTAATTAATGTTAATGTTTAAAAAAGTTCTTCCTCATGTGATTTTGAAGTGGTTTTGATCATACCTTTGCCTTTAAAAATTGTCCCAGGATGTGTGCTAATACTCACTGTTATTACGGGAAAGCTCTACCATTGTAAATGCAAACAATTCTGCAATTCCTTAACAGTTACCGGGACTAATTACCATGAATTTTTCATAATCTCTTTGTGAAAGGGGCTTATATGTATTTGTGCTAGTAGCTTTGCAGCTGTGCTAGCTTGCTGCTTGTTCTGCTGGAGTGTTAAAGAAACTTCTAGATGATTTAGTTTTCTTTGTAATTAGCTATTCACAAAACATTAGAGCTGCGGCTTATAAAACATGTTGTGATGTAATTTAATGATGACCATTTGATTTCTGGCTTTTCTGCAAGCCAGACCTGTTTGGGGGGACACATTCATTTTAAGAGAGATGCCATTCTTTCTGATATGAGAAATTTAAGTTTTAACTCCTAGAAGATAAAAGTCACGTTTTGGCTAACTTCCAAGATCATCAATATGAAATAGTCTGGATATATATATAGAGAGAGTTTGTACCAATATATTGTTCACATTTAGAGCATTATTATTATTTAACCAACTATTAAATAGAATTCTAGCCCACTGTCTAAAATTCCCTGTCTAAAATACCTCTATTGGTCAAAAAGGGCATTTTACTATGTACAAACTGAAACCAAAATGTGTCACAAGCTTGGATGTTTAAAATTCTATTTTATAAAGTTTGATATTTCAAAATGAGCCACCTTTAGCTCTAGGCAAATTGAATTGGTCTAATCCTGGTCTTTCACCTTCTTTTAAAAGAGCCTTAATGATACCATTCAATTGTTTAAAAATATGGTGTTGTTATAGGAACCATCCCAAATATGTAATTAAATTGTGGCGCTTCTTCCATCTTTATTATATTGATCTTTAGTTACATTTAGTTTTTTTGTTTTGAAGTTTTCCTGCCTGTAATGTCTGTAAGAAGAGGTACATTTTTATAGTCGTAATGTCCTCTACACTAGGACTCAGTTGAATATCTAGACATTTCAATCACAGGAAAGTCCTTCCTAAATGCTAGCAGCATTTTCATTTCCTCCGCACAAGGTGACCAGACTTTAGATCATTTCTATTCAATAGTGAAGGACAGCCTCAAACTCCTCCAGTACCTGCCTTTGGTAGAAGTGATCACATTAGCATACTGCTGTTACTTAAATACAGACAGACCTTAGGCAGGAAAAACAGTCCACAATTGGAATAAAGAAGCTACCTCTAGACTCCAGGGCTGCTTTAAATTTACAGACTTGTAGAATTCTAGGTACCCAGTGGCTCTGAGAGTACCTCAAGTGAGAGACATACATGACTGGTTCCTTGAGGCACAAAGGGGTATATATAGGTAGAGACTGGGTCTATATGGCATAGCATTTGATCTGTTACGGTATTTTATGTATGTGTATACCAAAAACAATTTAGTATGAATGTCTCTTGAATGTCAGCAATTTTAAGGAGATGAAGGATTACAGGAAGCCACAGGGAGGTGGATATGCTTCTGTTCACACCCGTGTGGTGGAGTGAGAAGAGTTAAAAGCTAGTTCCTTGGTGTCTACATCTGATCTCCTCTGGTTTTTCCATGCAAACATGATCGTGTAAGCAGCTTGTCAACATTTTATCTTCGTGTGGAGGCTAAAAAAGCTCTGCATTGCCTGAGACATTCTGAAGAACTTCTACTGCTACACTAAAAAGAGCAGAGAGAGGATTCTGATTGGCCATATCATTGGCCATATCAGGCTTTCCTGTAGCTCAGTGGTTAGAGCATGGCGTTAACAACACCAAGGTCATGGGTTAGATCCCAGGGATTGCACATACTCAGAAACAATGTATAGTATAATGCAATGTAAGTCGCTTTGGATAAAAGCGTCTGCCAAATGCATAAATGTAAATGTTAATCATTGTGTGGTATGGCAGCTTACCTTCTACTGATTGCAAAGCCTTACAGAAAGTGGATAGAATATCAGGGCTCATCATACTCAGAACAAAGTCCTGGCCTCACAGGACACTTCTTCTACCCCTATTCCATTGATATGGTGCTGGTACTTACGTCCTCCAATTTATTGTGTGAGTCTTGCCAGATTGCTTTGTAGTTAGTGTTTAAAAACTTCACTTAGTGTGGACATTATCCTGGCCCCTGACGTCAACAGGACCTGATTAGAGGCCAGCAGGTTTTAGGGGTCGTTGCAGAACCAGTTTCAGAATCATCAAGGACTGTAGTCACTCTGCACACAATCTGTTCTCGACATTGCAGTCTGGCAGTCACTATGCTGTCATTACTCATATGCTGCTGTTATATTGTTATTATATTGTTGCTTGCTCATCTTTCTATTTACTGGTGTATTTATTGTTGCTTTACAACTAAATAGCACATCTGTCACTTTATTATACTGTCGCTGTCCAGTGCGGATTCTTGCTACTTCAGTCCCTTAGGCATTCATTTGGAATTACTGTAAATACACTGACTGACTGTGTTTTGTACACAGGCATAGCCTGTGATTTGTTCCAGCTGATCTCTGTGTAATAAGTGGTAGTGTGGCTTCCAGTTGTGGGGCCAAAAGCTTTGATCAAATGTTTGGGTCAACATTTAATAAGTTTATAGGGCACAGATTAGCAGGGACAGTTTTCTGTATTTTTCTGGTATGCGATACTGTATTATGGCTTCGTTAAAACTGTCAGGCAATGTGTGATTCTTAAGTACCAGAAAATATACATCAATATATCATTTAATACAGAGGTCAGCTCATCAACATAATATGCTTCTGGAACTTCTTAAGAATCTGGAGATTTTCCAGACACTATAGACATAATAGAAGCTCTGACCCTTTCTTTAGTTATCAGCGCGTCTAAGGAATCTCATTCATCAGGGCTTTTCTCACTGTGGCTGGAATAAAATTGACTCAGACCTATACTGATATCTTCAGATATGAGCAACAGTACTCCTTCCCAAATTGCAACAATTCTGTTTATCTCTCCAACCAAAAGCTTTCCAGTCTTTTTCCCACTTTTGAAAAAAATAGTTTGCATTCTGAATAATGCATATGCGACTTTCTTATTAAAGAATTCATGAAGATCAAAGTTTGCCTGCTGTCATTTTAAAATATCATATCTGTATAGTGCGTGATTTCCTTTCAAATTCGCAGGTTTGTTTTTCAAAATGTTTCACTTCATCAGCCCTTTCAGTATCCCTGATATACACTTTAGATGCATCACATACTGTTGATAATCTAGCCGACCCAATGTGGAAGTACATCCTGTGCTTAGATGCAAATTCTTCTGTGCTCCCATTCAGAATCCCAGAATAAAACTGTTATTGTGCCTCTAGAAAACAAGAACAGGTGTATAAAACACAGGCAACAAAAAAAAACACAGACTCAAAACTCTAAAGCTCCTCTTACAACACACATTTCTGTCTGTGATGCTCGCAATCAACACACCCTTGCTGACTCAGGAAAGCAGTTCCCAAAGCTGACCCACCACAGCAACCAAAAAATTTCCACATAGATCTACTCATCACATCTTTAAGATTATGTTTTTTATATATCTTTCTGCTTCTCCATGATCTGTGAAAGTCTGCTTTATCCTCTTCAAAAAAAGTTAACATTGTCATTGGATTAGCCATGGTATGCTATCTATCCCACAGTTACTTTGCTGTTATAAAGCATTTGCTCATTATTGCTTTTTCCCTAGTCATGTTTTCAAAGAGAACATTTGTAATTCTTTTACCCAAGTCTCACATACACTGCCTGAATGCACCAAGCATCTCCTTCTACACTGTTTACCAGCACAACAGAGGGATCTGTCTCAAATTGTGGTCCTTTTAATTCGAGGTCACTATATTGAATGTTTTCTATAGACTCATGCATTTTGCAGCTTGAATCTATACCATCTATACCAAGTGGAGTGTTTGAATGTATTACTGTCTACTGTGGTTTTTAGGATCATCAGCTTTTTTTTAGAGCGCTTTCACTCATTTTTACATCCCCTTACTGTTACCTGGCAAGCAACTCATCACGTATTTCTTTAAAAAAGCATAATTTTACAACTTGTCAAATCTTGCCTAAGTGGCATTAATCACATCATTAAGTTCCGTGGTGGTCGCCTTATTAAAAGAAACATCACTCGCCACCTCTTGAATGAAGTGTCACTTGTTTTGCTAATGTCATCACAAGATCTTTTATGTTGAATTTTTGACTACCTGACCGTTGCTAATTAGGACCAAAAAGTTCAGGACAGGCAGTTTGAAGATGTCCGCATTCTTCAAATCGGTTGCTTAGATGAGGTAATTTCTTTGTTTTTGATAATATGAAATAAAATAATATCTAAAAAATAACAAAGTTAAAATATATAAAAGGTAGATGAGCTAGGATTTGAACTCTGGTCATCCACAGTGTCAGCGTGAGACGTCAGAGAACTGCTCACAAAGCCACAGCTCTAACAAATAAGTTTGATACAATTTACAAAATAATATGCAGTTAACAAGCATTACTGCCACTTCTAAGCATGTGAGTTATAATATGGGTGAATAGTGAAATAAGCATTGCAGGATGCACTGTAAACTAAACTATTGTACAAAGAGAGTTCTGGGTTAAAGAGTTTGATTAAACATTCAGTTACTCAGTAAGATCATGATACTGTGAACATAAGGCCGAGCAAAAGAAATATAGTGGAAACTCAGCCCATCTTTCAAAGCTTAACTATTGTGTGTTGTGTATTTTAACAGAGTGAACATGATTTAAAAGTTACCTCAAGTAATCAGACAATTATATTTTAGAATGTTTTACAAACAGAGATTTGAATTTGGGTTATAAAAGAAGGTGCTGTTATGAATGTCAAATTAATCAACAATATTTAACTACAATATTTAAATAACACTTTATATATTAAACATTTGATTATCATATTCTATATTAAAAAAGCCTTATTAATTCAAGGGTGCTTTGTAGTTACAAGAAACATGAGAGTGTAATATAAAATAAAAGGACAGAAATTATAGACATGGCCTTTTAAAAGAGGCCTCTGTACATAATCGCCTCATAGCCATAGCTTGTGCAACGAATGATTCATTAACAAAAAAGACAAATATGACAAAATATATGACTAGGTATCGCAAATAAGCACAAATATGGACTTACACTCCATGCCAAAGGTTAAAATGTGGGGACGATGTAGCATGTGGTAAATGGTAAATATGGAGAAAAGTGCATGTGGAGAGATGTTCGATTTAAGAGATCAACTCCCTTTAGCAGACATGTCACAATGTATGAAGTCATATATTTTATTTATTTATTCATTTAGCAAAACATTTTTCTTCAGCAGAACTTTAGGAACTGTTGAGACATTTATTTAGAAAATATTTCATAAAACTTTAGTTTTATCCTGGGTTTTGAGCTATTGTTTTTAAATAAAGTTAAATGTAAAAACAAAAGACTGAATTTAACTACCCCTAACAGCACCCCTAAATTGTGCCCATTTGTGTGATTGTGAGAAAATTCATGGATTTTTTAAATGCATAAATCTTTTTATCACAAAAGTCTCCAAAGGGAGGTTTCGTGATTTTTATTAAACTGCTGCATGGGACAAATTTGTCCCCAAAGTATCGCTCAGTAACTCAACCACACACACACAGCCTGATAACATTACACCATAATGTCCCAAGACAGATCAGATCGCAAATAAAGCCACATTACTGCAAATATTTTGACAATAGTGAATTATGTTTGGTCATATGAAATGGGCAAGGAATCAGGGCTGTCTCAGGGGATATAACATTCATGTCATCTGTACACAGGCAGTCACTAATCTCCTGCTCACTGATTTTGTACTATATACAGTAGAGAGAATAAACTGCTAATGTAATAACATCAGCTGCACCTCTCCCAGAATCCTTACATGATTACCAGTGATGTGATTTAACAAAGACATAAAAGGTGAAATCTGAACTAAGTAAATTTGTAGTTATAGTATCAGTGTATTGCATTTTTACATCAGCCTTGCATATTGAACGTATAAGTCCACAACAGTAGACGAGAAACACACATAGATGCTGTACATTTATTTTTTTAAGTGGTCATGCTTTTACCTATTCATCCTCTTTCTCCCTCTCCTTCTCCCCCTCTTTCTCTCTCCCTCTCTTTCACTGTGATTGTACCATGCTGCTGAGTAATAGCTGGCACTGTACCCAGGATATAATACACTTGCACAAATGCACTCACACGGACATGTTGCCATGCGAATTTAAATGGTTTGTTGCACTGGGCGATCAATCAGACCATCTGTCCCTGTCCTTCCAAACTTCATTAGTGCTTGTGCAGTGCATATGTCACAAACTCATGTTCATGTACAGCTCCACCACTGTCCACCTCGTGTTGTGTTTACTTCCTAGCCAACATCTGTAGAAGTGCCAAGCAGAGTTACTCCATGAGAGTTTGGGAACAGAAGCCTGATTTAGTGTTAAGACAGTGTGTGTGTGTATGTGAAAAAGAGAGCTGCTGTAATCAGTCTTCAGACAGGATTTTTATAACTTTTTTATTATATTTTTATTAAATTTTTTCAAAGTGACTTATGGAAATGTATCCCATTATTACTTACTGTTCTTATAGACTTAGGTTTGCCAGTGTCTATCTGTGCCAAACCTATGACTGATTTTCTTCAGTCATAACAAGCACACTGTTGCATATGTGAGATTGACATTTACATCTTAAATACATTTGTAAAATTCTGTATGAAAATGTGTTGCCTACTATCCAGTAGACCCAGGGTCCTGCTAATCATTCAAAGCCCCCTGAATGCCCCCCGCCCATACTATTCAACACTGCAATGTCTGATCATTGACCCCGGCCCATGATTGGTGGGCTTTTCTTCCTGTCAGGGCCTCTAGAAGCATTCCATGCTTGTCCATGTATTCAGATGTTAGTTGTGGTCCACTAGATTTTGTCAAATGAACAGGCAACCTAGAGATTTACCTAAAATAGACAGTCATTTGTAAACTTTTGAGTTGAATAGGGTTTTGCTCAATTAAACATACAAACATCAAAGGGGCAATCAATTAATTTACTGTCAAAACTTTCTTTTAAAATAGAACTTTATTATAACTCCAAAATCATTGTAATATCTTTTTGCACAAATGCAATATGTGACAATGGAAATGGTATAAGGTTAGAAATAGTTAATAGTTAATTTTTTCATAATTTACTTATCCTCATTCCAAACCTGTATGACTTTTTCTTCTGTGGAACATGAAAGATTTTTTTGAGAAATGGCTCAGTGGTATTGTGTCCTACAAAGGAAGTGAGCATACTTCAAAATCTTTTTTTATCACCTTCGTTTTCCTCAGAAACAAAAGAGTCATACAGGTTTGGAATAACATAAGGGTGAGTAAATGAACAGAAGAATTTTTATTTTTGGTAACTATTCTTTTGAAAATACCAATGAAATGCTTATTCGAAAAGGTAATACATAAAAATATATGAAGAAAATTACACTATAAATAATATTTGCATGTGTTTTCACATCATTATTACAGTGCAATAGAATACTGTAAGATGTAAGGAACACCTTTGTTAAGGTTTCATTAATATGTTTGTTGTAGTTTATCTCTTTTGTAATTGATAATGTTTGTCCACTGTAGAGGGCACAATGCATTAATTATAGGGTACTTGTTATTTGGGCCTAAATTTTGATTTCGGTCTGCTTTGACTATTTGTACGACTACATAGAATACACATACAAATGTCTAACGTAACATTACGCATTATTACAAGCTTTTTATCCTAAATACAGGGTTTTTATATAACAGGGTGTTGATATTTTATCATTCTAGAGCAATAGGGATGTAGTATTCATATGTGTATGTGTGTATAGGTGCATTTGTGCCAAACAATATCTGTATGGTTTGAAGTAAGAAAACAATATTCACATTAAAACATTCTTCATTAACAAACTTATGCTATTCAAAAGGCTTTTTTAAATTATATTTAATACATTCTTTTAATTCTGAACTAACAATTTAAGCAGACTTTATATTGGAAATGAGCATTTGAAAGCCGAGGTTATAAAAGTAGTTTTTATTTGATGTACTTTACATGCTGAATAACATAATGTAGCTTTCACAAAAAGGTCTCTTTAAAGAACACACCTTTGATGCATTAAAAAGGTTTTATTTTTTATGCAATCATAAACCAAGTTTCATGTTCACATCTGCAGTGATATCAGATGTGAGGAGTGTTGAGTGATGTACTGCACCCGCACCATGTCCTGTATTTGTTTTGTCATATCATAAGTGTTTCATGCCTTTAGTAAAGCACACACTGTTAGTTTTACCAGATGAAATACAGTTAAAAACTGCTCTGTACTGCCCATGAGCTCTCCCTCAACTTCACAGACACACATGCAGAGGTCATAACATACTTGAGTTTAAATATTGTGAAAGATGATACTTATTTTGTGTAACTGAGAGGTTTGCACTGTCTTTGCTGGTGATGCTAGTCTCTTTTGCCATGGTTTATTTTTTAAACTGCTGTCAAAATCAAAGGATTTTGGTATGTTGCTTTGGCAGGTGCTTTGGGCTAGTACAGATTTTGTATCAGCAATGGAAAATACTATCAGTGCATGGCAATTCTCTCACAACTTTGTTCATTGTTGTCCAGCTATCTACCATCTCTGTTGGTACGCTCTCCATCAGCGTTATCTCTTCATTTGCAAGGGTACGGTAACTGATGATTTGATTGGATTCATGCCATGCCATGAGATTCCCCACAGGATTGGTCTCGGAGTGAAGCCCTCAGCAACAGGGGTCCAACGGGGTGAGAAAACACCCTTCTGTAAACCACAAATCCATAAACATTGTCATTTCACAAACTCAGCAGGATCTCAGAAAGTTGCTGTGTGTTTGTGTGCGTGCAGGGGATGGCACAAAATGGTTTCGTTTTAATGTGCGTTTTGACACTTCAAGCATTTACTTAGCAGTGTTTGTTCTTTTCATTAACAGTGGTGAGACAGAATTTAATCGGGGCTCATGAGAGAAAGGACCCTAATATGAAAAAATGTTTTTAGTGTCATTTAACAATAGACATATTTCATTATATTTAGTCATAGATCTAACCCACTGGTGGTTTGATGCAGCAATTACACTTTTTTAATTGAACCAATTTGACAAAAGCATTTGACAAAAATTAACATGGTGTTGTTTTGTTAGACAAATGCCAAAAAGACCAAATATAGACCCTTAATAAAAATGTTACTTTCTGACATTGACCTGTGTGTATGTGCTGTCTGTGCATTTGATAAAAGTAGAAAAATAAATAATATAAAGTCATCAAAGATATCAGGAACCTTAGAAAGCACAGCCAATAAAATTTGGCTGGGAAAGCACAGAGAAATTGCAGCAAATGCCCCTTAATGGCTTAATGAGATTTAATTAGAGTTTAAATGGAAGACAGACAGCGAGAGGACAGTGGAGTGCTGTGGAGGTGAGCTCGGGTGACTGTCTATTCAACTGATCCTACATTCTATCCCTGACTGTTAATGGCCGGTGAAAGTAGGCCAGTGTCTCTGTTGTCGTGGTCCACAGATCTTTCGTGTCTTTGATGCAGGACAGCTGCTTACTGTGGCCAGTGTTCAGCTTTTTTTTCAGAACTACACATAGACACACACATTTGTTCTCTCACTTACTAATAAGGTCTCATTTGGAATGGTGCTGGGTTTTCTTTGAGCCAGAGGCTCATTGGCCTTATTTTCACCTATAAACAGAGGTGGGTGATTGTACTTGGGTATCCTGCAGTTCTGCTTGTGCTGAATTTATTATGAGTCCCTCACTGTCAGTTGGTGTTCTTTCTGCCTTGTAAGCAGGAAGTGGTCTTGTTTTCTATGTTTTCTGCACTGAATTTTAGTGAAAATCAGCATAATGGATAAAATACAGCAAAATGTGAAACATGAAGCTAATTAGTTCTACACTGTGTTGGTAGCAGAATGCAAAATGGAATTATCCAAAAAATTTTAGGAACAAAAATGCAGTTGGGGGAATTTGTAAAACGTTTTGAATGACAGGTGTTGCGGTTCTACAGTTCTATGTTCAGTCTGCCTGTGCTGCCTGTGAACCTGCTCATAAGTCACTATCACACCTAAAATGTCTATCCACTTAAGCTTTCATCCATCCAACCAATAATGTGTTTTCTCTTTCTCCTTTTCTGTACTAGCTGTCTAAGAGCTGCACTTGCTTGAGCTTCAGTTGCTTGCTAACACACACACACACACACACACACACACACACAGGGATGCCGGAGGGTCAGCTTCCACTTTAATCTAGGAAATAATTCCATTTCCCATTACCGTAATTAATTGGAAGCTTACTGCAGCACAAAAATGTAGAAGACCAATGTGTGCTTAACGTGTGGTCTTAGCGTGTGTGTGTTCACAGAGGATGCTGAAATAGCGTTATGGCTTACTGATTAGCATAGTCGTTATACAATTATTGCCTCTTGCTTGACATGACTGTTCTGTTCTGCAGGATCTTCTGAGTGTACAACAAATTGTTTTTTTGTTCAGATTGTTTTACGATGCTAAAAGATCTGCTTTGTTGAAAGTAAATATAATTTGTAAATGAGAAGTCAAATTTGCTTAGTTAAATTTAACAATAAAGAGGAGTGATGGTGCATTACTGCGTCTGATTTGATGGTGTGGGGGAACACCTTCGGTGTGACTGGTGTTTGAGTCTTATATCTAATCATGCCAATCCTATTGGCCCACGGCAGTATGCGCATCAGATGCTCCTACCAGTATATTATGCACCTGTAGAGCATGTCATCAGATTTGATGTCTTCAGGGCCCGTTTATGTGTTTCTTGTGTTGAAGCGTCATGGAGCCAGCTGCAGTGAACCTCAGGAGTTTGTGCCTCCATGTCATTTTTTTGGCGTGTATGTGATTTGCCTGGGTAAGGAACAAGCTTGCTCAGTCTTGAGGGAGGTGAGTGTACGCACTGTGGGAGGTTCTTTATGGCTGCTTGCTCAGGTAAGCCAGGTGAGCTGGCTGTGGGTTAGCTCCAGCTGCTGCTGAGGCTCAGTGGAGGCTTGTCTTGCAGAGTTCACAAGAGGCTCTTTCTTGCTTTACTGCTGAAGGGGGTGCAATCCACCAGGCCAGAGGAAGCTCTTGCTGATATCATCCTGCAACTAGCAAGCCGAGATACGCAGGTTGTGGCTGAGAAAGGCGAGATTGTGGGTAAGCCTTCCCAACCTGCCTGCCTTGTATATGAAGAGCTGTTGTTGGTCATGTCTTGCAGCCGTGAGAAGCTAGCGACTGCTTGTTATGGCCACAAAGCTCCAGTGAACCTGCCCTTTCTCTCTGATCTTTATGCTGAGGTGTAGAGATCATGACCATATTTCTCTTATTTCTAACTCAACACACATCCGTTGCTAAAGGATGCTGCTAAAGGATGCTGCTAAAGCACGATTATGGTGATGAGCTTTATTGCACATCACAGATGATGGTCAAGAAGTTTAGAGCAGCAAGGGTGCAGTCTCACGGCTTTGGAAGGGTATCCCACAGTGGCCCAAATCCTCAGCTGTTGCTCCTATGTCTGGCCTGCCTGGGTTTGAGGACTGGAGGCGGGTCCAGAAGCAGAGTATCATTGCCAGTGCTTCTTCCTCCTCACAGGGTAGAATTCAAAAGTGTTGTGATGCTGGGAAGGAGACGAGATGTCAAGGACAGGCGTGTCCCTTGTTATTTTTCTGTCCTGTAGTTTTGTTCTTTTGGCAGGCAGCCCCTGTAATACCTCTGTAGGGAATTGCTGTGCTGGGTGGTTGTAGCTGGCTATGGCAAGCTCCCCTTGGCTAGTGGTTTCAGTCTTACTTAGGGTAAGAGTTTAAGGAACTTGATGTTCCCTGTTAGAGTTTTTCTCGGCAGGTCTGTGGTGTGCGCTAGTAATGTGCCCCCACTTGTCTGACAGACCAGAGTTTGAGCCCCACCTCAAACAGGCCGTCCCAGGTAGGTCAGGGAGAGACAATGTTATTTGGTTCAAACTCCCCTCAAGGATTACTTGTTCGTTTTTACAACCGTCCTCGTTGTATTATTTCCAGAATCCTTAAAGATCATGAAGGAACAATTTTTTTGATTTCTTTACTTATCTAAAAGTTTCCCTGTCAGGTCTTTTTTCAGTGCCTTGTTGCGTATTTGTATTTTGTTTATATTTTGTATTTGTATTATTAAGTTTAGGTTTTGGTCTGGAACCACAGTTTATGGTGGTTGTAGCCGGTGTTTAATAGCTCCCCATGGTAGGTGGGTCCTAAGGGTTGAGTAAAGAGCTGAGCTAATATGGACCCCCTGAAGCTCTCCTGGCCAGAAGACTGCCTAGAGAGTGTAGTCTGAGTCTTAGACCTGGGTTTAAACCCCCTCTATAACACTCAGTTGAATGCTTGGCGGGGGTTGCTGCCCTCTTGGTGATTTATATTGGGGCTATCTTTATACGGTTGCAGCCAGCCTTTTTAGTCTGGCTCCCCCTAATTGGCATAGATAATAACAGGTTTCTCAGCCTTTCTCCCTTCTGACTGGCAAAGGGGACAGCATTTTGGACAATAGCAGTTAGCTTCTTTTTGACTGCTGTCTCCTGGGTTGCGTTGGAGTAGAACCATCACTATAGTGAGTCCCCCTCACGAGAGCTTTATAGGAGAGTGATCACAACTGGCTCATTTGCTGGTTTCCCTTGGGCCTTGTCCCCCTGGGTCAAGCATAAAGCAGTTCCCTTACTATAGTCGCCCACACCCCCAGAGCGCGGGTTTTGAATTGTTGTAGTTAGCTGTCTGCTAGCTCTCCTTGGAGTGTGGAGTAGCACCCTCACTACAGAGGGTTCACTGCACCCTGCACAGTTTGTTAGTGATGATAATAGTTTTGAGTAATGTTTGCTAGTCCTTACTAACTCCCCTTAAATTCTGGTTCTCTGGGGTATGAATAGAATAGCACCCTCACTGTCAAGGGTCCTCTGCTCCTCTTATGATCTTCAGTATGTAAAAAAAGGTAATTAGTTTTTGGTGGTTGTGGCCAACCATTCTCTGGCTCCATTCTCTCTATGGCTTTTTGATTCTCTGTACAGATGTGTGGAGTATCACGCTTTGTATTATGGTGGATCCTCTGCCCTCTGCCTGGTGAACCCACGTCAAACACCTCCCTGTGTGTCTAGTATGAGCTTTTTTAGCAGGGCCTGGATTCTTGCAGTGGCCCAAGAGAGTTCTTTTTGCCAACAGCAGGGATAGCGTTCTTTCTGCCTATGGTGATTGTGCTGCAACACAGCCCATGTGGCAGCCCCTTCCTTTGGTATAGTGCAGTTAGTATTGCATTCCCCATTTCCCTATTCCCTGTTGATTTCCCTCAAAAGAGAATGTCTTTTGGTTACATATGTAACCTCAGTTCCCTCAGAAAGGTAACAAGATACTGTGTCTTATTGCCATGCCTTAGGGGCGCCTGCTTACTCTTTCAGAAAAAGTTGATGACATGCTTTACAGCATAAAGCATGGAGATGCACCTGATGTGCATCATGCGCTGCCATGAGCCATTAGGATTGGTGTGAATAGTGGTGGGACACTTTAATCCCCCATAGCATTAAACCAGATGCAGTGCCTCCTTTCCCTTTCTCAGGGAACCAAGGATACATGCTTAACCATACATGCGTTCTTTCTTTCTTTCTCTCCATCTTTCTCTCTTCCTCTTTTCTTTCTCTCTTCACCTAAATCTCCTAACCTAAGGTTGTTAACATTAACTAATTAGTCTCACATCTGTCTCTCTTTCTCTCCCCCCACTTCCTGTCTGTTGTCTTCCTCGCTCATTAGAGAAGCCCCTTTCAGTGGAGCTGAGCTGTGGTGCTGGTCCTGTTCATGTGGTTTTGGAGCCTGACCACCCTCTGCTGCTGGACTGCCACCTGGGGGCCGCTGATCCGCCACTCAACGTGACCTGGCTGCGGGATGGAGTGGTGCTCTCGGAGGGCCAGACCATCCGCCCTTTGCCCAATGGCTCCTTGCTCATCTTGCCCTTCACCACAGATGGCCAGCCTCCATTGGCTGTGGAGGGTGGATACAGCTGCCTCAGTACCAGTTCGACAGGAGCCCTGACCAGCCGGGCTATCACCCTCCATCTCGCCAGTGAGTATAAACGTATATAGCCCAGGAAAACGTTGTACTGTCATGCTTTAGCACACTCCAGCTAAGGAACTGAACAATGTATACAGTGTTCTTATAGCTATGTAAGTTACTTATGTTCTATAGGTCACACTAATGCTACCAGAAGTTACTGTAGTTCATAAATATGTAAATATGATAAGTAAATAAGTTTTAAAATCAAACTTTACAGGGCTTACATAATATATATCAGTTCTTAAAAATGATATTTTGACATTATATAGTGTAAATGATTATATTTAAATTAATTTAAATCAATCCCTACCATACCGCCCACTAAAACATCTGTCGCACATTCTAAAAACTTTTACCTCAGTAGCAACTTCTCCAGATCTCTGTGCGGCACCACACAGGTGACATTTCTCATAATTATCAGGAATAAAATCACAATAGGTCTTTACATTTTGTGTGACAGGTGCAGTTTTACCAGGAGACAGAGACTCGCACAGCTGCGAGTGACACAATATGCAAAGAACATGATCTAAATATAAATAAGATTTATAAGCCCATTGTCATAGGGATGGAAATATGGGAAATATATTTTTGTAGTAAACAATGCAAACTATGATTTAATGGCCAGTAAGGGTTATTTATATAATATATTTTTATAAATAGTTTGCCTTTTTGACATACACTAGGTAGGTGCATACCATCTTGTCACATTCTTTTTGTGGTCCTTTTTGCTTGGCTGGAGCACAGTATTGTTTTCACCTAGTTAGCACAAGGACTCAGTTGTGCTTATTGAATAGCCTGAAGTGGGGGAAAGAAATCTGACTGCAGCCCAGTGGTGCCAGAATGAATTTTAGTGTGGTAAGGGCAGAAGACTTGCAAGTTGTGACGTTGCCAGTTGGAAACTGATAGTTTAGGAATATTACCTCGTAATACCAGGACAGGCTAAGTAATATTCATGAGGCCAGCCATGTAATCTGATTAATATTCATGAGCCAAGCCCTCACCTTGGGCACTGTTCATAAATTGATGTCCTCTGCAGATATGCCTGGCCTCGTAAATGTGTCCATGCTGACTTGGCATTGAGATACAATATCACATCAGCTTTACATGTACCCAGAGTTTTTTACACAACCTTTCACTGTTTGATGAATAGTGTAGAAAATGTATTAATCAATGTCTGTAGCTCATATGAGATGTCAAACTGAAATGTCAACAATTTAACTTTAGGTTAAATTACATCGACTTTGTTTCTTCATAAATATTACAATCTTACTTTTGTGTCAGCAATACTTTTTCACAAAAACATTATTTAATTGAACAAATTAACATGTCAAAGGAAAAATGTGATATTTGTAAACAATCATTGTACTGTACTTACCGATATATAAGGTACAATGCAAAGTGTGCTTTGGTATTTTAGATGCATGCAGTTAGCAGTGTATGTGTAGATTTTCCTGCGAATCATGTTTTATTATATGTTTTCATGAGGAGCCTGTTGTTTCAGGGATTTTATACATCAGCGCATTAATTATTTTTTAATGTAGTGCAAAAAGCTATATTTATCTGTTTTTAAACATCTAGTAATACAACTATAGCAAAAGATAGTCTACACTAGGAAAATCCTTGGTAGGAGTTTTTAATATCAGCTCACTAAATTTAGATAAATTCAGCTCTCTTACCTCTTAAACTTTTACTCTCTTTCTTTCTCTGTCTTTTTCTATTACTGTCCCACGAGACAAGACCATTTCCTTTAGTCATTATATATTCCAGTGGCTATGACTTTGTCTTCATTATTTTTGTTCATTCAGTTCTGCTTTATTTTTTTTATGAAGACTGTAAGCTTGCCTGTCATCTTAGTTGTACACTGTTGGACATCAGAGCTGTTTTAGTATTTAATTATCTATTTTTTCTGAAAAACTAACATAGAGTCAAACCATTATACAGTTTCACATTATTTAATTTAATATTATAGAGTAATTCCTTTTATATGGTGGTTTCATAACTGAATGTTCAAGTGACATATTTTTCCCAGTAACATTGTGACATAGTATATGTACAGATAGACAGAGCACAGGATTAGAGTCAGTTCATATAGAGTCCATTTTCCCTATTGAGAAATCGGTGCAGTGAAGGTCTCCAGCACATGCAGTGCATGATGAGTACATGGTTTTGTAATTTACCCCAGTTATTTGTCATCTGTATGACTGGATCCACAGCACGATCCTGCGCAAGCAGCGACTCTCAATAGCAGCCATACGCTCAGAGCTATCATGATAATTATCTTCTTCTTTACTCTCTTGGTGATGACAGTGGCGGGGGAAGGGGGTCCTCATTTAAACAGTCATTTTTTATTTTCAATATGCTACTTGTTGCAGTTATTAAATGCTGCATTCTCTTTGTGGCTGAATATCTCTTTTATTCTTAATGGCTTTCTTGAAATAATATTCTTGAAGAGACCATTCTTACACACAATAAGGTCATGTTGCTGGTACTGCTTCAATCAGTATCTCTTGTTTTTCTGTGGCGTATGTTTGCTTTAGACAGCATGCTGTGTAAAAGTCAAAAATATCCCGTGTTAATGTTTAACAGGTCTCAGCTGAACAGACTGCACTGCCTGTAGAGCTGTTATCTTCCCTTCCTTTGGTTCATGTGTGAGATTGTTTTGGAACTTGTACATTTGAACTGGGTTTCAGTATTCAGTATATGCATACCTTCTCTCTGGATGATCACAAATCACCTTACAAAGATTTAATAGTCAGCACATTCTCTAAAAGAAATAAATCAGTTCATTATGAATGTTTTGATTCTTGGTATGATAGATTAAATGAGGTTGCAATTATTTTTATTGCTTAATTGTCTTCTCATTAAAACTAATGTCATTCAAAAAGAAACAACAAGGCTATATTAAAGAAGTAGTTTAACCAAATATTCGGTTGTTTTCTCACCCTCATGTTGTTCCAAACCTATATGTCTTTTCCACATCCTTTGTGTTCTCTATGTCTTTTGCAGAACACAAAGGATGTTCACGTTTAATTTATGAAAAAGATGCAATGACAGAGGTTGTCAGTCTGACAATTTCCTTTTAGTGCTTCACTGAAGAAAAACATACAGTTAAAATAACATAAGGGTGAGGAAATGATGACAGAACTTTCATTTTTGGCTAAAATGTCCCTTTACTCAAGAACTCAATGTAGATCTGGGTAAATGACTTTTAAGCTTAGATTGATGTTTAAGAGACTAAAAGTGTGTCAGGTTGACTGAGTTTAGTTGAGAGTTAGTAAAAAGGATAAACTTGTATTCCTTTTTATGTGGAAGATATAAAGGTTTAGCTTCAATCTCCATTCACATATCATTAAGAATGTGTGATTGGTGATTAAAGCTGTCAGTTTCTAACATTCTGCCTTTTGTGCTCTATGAATGAAGGGTGAGCAGATGATGACAGAATTTTCATTTTTGGTAAGCAATTTCTTTAGGTGTGAGTGTACATATATCAGGTTAGATATATGTTTCTTTGTTTGAGTAATGTAATAAAGTATCCTTTCCTCCTGTTGTGCGCGCATGTTTTTGTGTGTAAGGGCTTGTTTGGTGTACTGTGGGGTAGGAGCTGTGTGAGTCTGGCAGATGCAGCAGATCAAAGTAAAACTATTTTCAAAGCACAGGGGCCCAGAGCAGAGGTCAGGGGCCCCACTCGTTTCCTCTCTACTCCCACCATGTGGCTACATTGCTTGTGCTAATTTCACAAAAAGTGAATGTAATGCATTCACTGATTCTTCTTTATTCTTTCTTTTCCTTCTCTCTCTCTCTCTCTCTCTCTCTCTGTCTCTCCCTCTCTCTCCCCCTCTCTCCCCTAGGCTTGTCTCGTTTTCTTCAGGATCCTGAACCTCAGGTTGTGCCAGTAGGTGGCACTGCCAGGTTTGAATGCTATATAGATGGTTCGCCCACCCCAAGTATCACCTGGGAGAAAGACCAGGCACCTTTACCTGCTCCATCAGAACCTTCAGAACCATCCAGGTAGGTTATCTTGCCATGTGGTCTGAATTTGTATTCAGGTAACTGTTTGACATTGTTTGCGAGTGCTGAGCTAGTCTAACATTAAAAAATAATTTGGTTGCTTAAATGTTAATGTCATTGCAACAAATTTAAAAGATTATTATAGAGTTTCCCAGGACCGGATGGATTAATTTAAACTCTATTCTAGAGAACAGATAATTACCTGCAGTTAGGCTAGAAGCTCCCCAGCTGTCCTCCAATTATGTGTCCTGTCTAGAGAATATTTTCCTTGTGACATGCCCAGTGGTGAAAACTCATTAGACATGATGAGAATAGCTGTAGTGTCTGTGAGTGGTGTTCTGCATGGACTGGCTGTATGCTTTCCCGTGGGACTTGATTTACTGTGGACATAATGTAGCGTTGCTTGACCACCTCTCAGGATGACCTAGTACATTGTAACCTAGTAATGGTACATTCTTTGCATTAAAGAAGTGGTTACACAAAAGCTATTATGCGGGGCTGTATTATACAGAGCTTAGAATAATGGAAAGAAATATATAAATATTAAAAAAGAAAATTAGAAAAATGAGGGTAAATGTCAGACGCATTATTAAACAATGTGCATTCATTTTCATAGAATCTAGTACATGAAAATGAGTGCCTGTTAGATAATAGTGTTTAATTAAATTTTGCATACATTGTATGTGCAATTTTTTTGTGTGATAGCTGTTTTTTGTGCCTGGTTATATAGCATAAATGTCCACAGTATGCTGTCCAAATAGCAGTACCAATGTCCCAAGACATTGTTTTCATTTGCTCATGTAATTTGGCTGAAAGCATTGTCTGGTCTCAAGCCTTAGTCTGTGATGTGAAACTTCAGAACTAAAGCTCAAAATCTTAAAGAACGTCCTCAACTTTTAGTATTACAAGCCATTAAAATGATATGATTTGGGTCACCAAGATCTTAATTGTTTTATAATTGTTAATTGGACATTTGATTGGATTGCCATAATACACTGGCTCAGCTTTTAATGTTCATTGACATTCAGGAGGAATGAGTGCAAATAGTTTCATGGTTCAGAAAGCCTGCAAGGTTTTTCTTGTTTTTTTTTCTCTTTATTCTCTGCCTCTCCTTGTTTATTCTTTACCCTTGTTCTGTTTCTTGTTCTTGATTTCTTGTTTCTTCTTCTTTCTCTTGCACAGCCATATGCTTGAACTTGAGAGCAGGAGCATCTTGTTTTCTAATAAGATCTTGCATCTCTTGCTCCATTTCTCTCACCCACTTTCTCTCTCTCTCTCTCGCATATGCACATATAGAAACACGTAAACAAACTTGCACTCAGAGACTCTGTATGTAGGTGTTCAGCTACATCTACCTAAGATACCCATATAATAACAGTATCTTTCTAAGACACATTTTAAGGAAAATGGACATAAAAAAGTGCTCATAGCACTTGATCCATTTTACCCTCCATCCTTGTATTCTACAGAAGCATTGCAGTTTATTATTGAATGTATCATGTCTTTTGTTTAACATGTGAATCAATTTAAATTCAATTTGATTGTGTGGCGCTTTTTACTGTACTTATCGCTCCAAAGCCTCTTTACAAAGAATAGTCCTTACAATTCCCCTGTGAGCAAGTCAAAAGCAACACTGACAAGGAAATACAGTCTAAGGTATAAGGAGCAAAAAAACGTGGGAGGAACCAAGTTTCAGAATGCACTGGCTGGCATGTTTAAACTAATTTTTGCATAAATATGCTTACACATAAATGTTAATTAGTGAGTTTTAATAAAGTGGATGTATAGGGAGGTAGTGTAAGCAGTTGGCAGTAAGAGGAATGCAGGTGGTGATTATGGCTGATGTTGGATGTGGTCCTCTGATGCAGATGGGGCACAGCTGGGGGGTTGATGGTGGGCCAGGTCTGGATCAGGGTGTGACAGGAGCTAGTGAATCGCGATGATGTTTTAAATTGAACTGTCAGATCATTGAACCGGACGCTCTTAAACACACATTTATACACAATGAAATTAATTTGTTTCGGTCAGCGTATAAAGAACAGTAGGGAAATGTGTTGTTGTATGTATGATCAAGAAATGGTGCTTCCAAAAAACATTCAGAGCAATTCTAACAAAGGGGAGTTTGTTTTAAAAGGACCCTTAAAATGGGCTGCAGAGAATGTCTCCTGATTGCATCAGTGAGAGATTTTAGATTCCAATGTAAATTTTTGTTGAGGAATACACTGAGGAACATTTTCCCACATGTGGTCGTACAATATGGACGTACAATATGTAGATGTTGTACGGCAGACAAGAAATTCTCTGATTCTTCTGTTGAGAAGCTGTCACCTCTATATGAAGCTGTTCATTGAGATTTCAGAAGGCTGTTTTCTTCAGCGCTTCGGAATTGCAAATGCGAAGGAACTTGAAAAGGAAGACAGATTGTTTGGAAACCTGTCTCCAGGATCATTCCCCGTCTGCTTCAAATACTTGCTTTTGTATCTGCAAAAAGCGTCTTTTGTATCCACAGCCCTTCTCCATATTAATGAGAACACGCTCGCACATTAGCCGAGCATTAATACACGCTGTCGTGTTCTGGCGGCTGCTGCAGTCACTCTCTAATTTACATCCCGGGCACAGCTGAGACAGTTCTTAGCTGTTGGAGGTGTAGCGCTGTTGTAGGGCTGTCCTCAGCTGAACCCTTTTACCCCCAATGAATTCTACAACAGTGAGTCAGACACGCACACACTGAGGCACTGAATTCACCCAACCTTGGTCTTTGTGGCCTTTGTGACGGAATGTCTTGCTCTTGGGGATGTGCCTACAAGATTAATGGTTTATAATATCGTTCCTGAAGGAAAAGGGGATTTGGAATGGATCTTTGGAGGAGAAGAATGACTATGGAATGAATATGAGTGGTGGAAACTGACCTCGCCATGGCAAATATGGCAGTGGTGAAGTAGGGAAAAAGAGAGAGAGAGAGCAAAGCACAGTGTGAAAAGGCCTGAATGAGAGATACAGAATTGACTTTAGAAGATCCAGGCCGCCATCTTCCTATGTTCTTTCTCTTCTGTAGACAAAAGCGCTCTCCTCTGTTCTATTTCTCTATTTATTTCACTCCCCCGCTCTGTTATTTCTGCAGTATGACATGTCTATGTCGAGTGCCAGTTTATATTCAAAAGCCGGTTGCTTAACGCTAGGGTGAGTAGCAGATTGCTAGCTCCCACAGATAGCTTTAAATTCCTAGAAGACATTAACAACACACATGCACACCTGCATTTTTTTAGACATTTTATAATGTTTGAATGTTTATATTGCCAAAGCATTTGCATTTGCAGCTTATCTGTAAAAAAGGAATAGACTTATAAATATACAGAGTTATTGAAAAAGACAGGTTAAGTAATAAGGAAGAGCAATAGTAACACTGCATAATCACTCACTGGCCCTCACACTGTGCCTGACAGACACATACTGTGCTGTACATTGTGCTGTACATAAGAAGGGCAGTTTTTCATTGTTTGGCAAAACTTTAACTATATGGTGTATAATGTTTAATATAGTATATAGTTATACAGTATAGTGTTTAATGTTGTGATACAACTTTTCTTGGCTGTGTGTGTTTTGTGCATTTTTTTAAAACAGTGCAACCCTGTCTCGGTTTTGTTTTAAGTACAGTGTACTACTGTACTACTCTGGGTACTACTCTGTAGCTTTCAAATAGAGTTGACTGGACAGTAAGATGTGATGCCTCTCTAAACTTATTGTTTTAATCTCTCGTCCAGCCTAGCATTCTGAAAACCTGGGTCAAATGTTATTCAACTTATTGGCAGCTATGTTTTTGCGTTGACAGGCTATGTCCACTGAGTCTGGGCCTCTAAGGGTGCTT
This sequence comes from Botia almorhae, assembly GCA_036877575.1. Lineage (NCBI taxonomy): Eukaryota > Metazoa > Chordata > Actinopteri > Cypriniformes > Botiidae > Botia > Botia almorhae. Next base: position 217,011 of record JAZGTJ010000084.1, read on the forward strand.
CTCAAATTTTTATCTGTCACAACTGTCTTTTTAAGGACAGATAACATTGCATCTCACTCTCTCCTTCTCTCAGGTACATATCTCTCCCTAATGGGGTGCTGCAGATTTTAGGGGTCACTAAGGAAGATGAAGGCATGTACCGCTGTGTGGCCCTCAACACTGCCCGCAAGCGCTTCAGCCAAGAAGCATCTCTCACAGTCAGTCCAGGTATAGCATAAAGACCTGTAGCCCATCAACCCATTATAGACATTCCTTGATTATTTACTGTTTATCCACATTACATAGTCTCATTCATCTCATGTCTCACATTAATGGCTGAATGGAGGTTTAAAATCAGTGTGATAAAATCAAAGTGCATGCTGGGAAAATTCATTGAACACTTTCTAAAGAGGTCATATTATCCTTTTATATTTAATTTTTGTCTCAGGGTCCACTTCTAATGTTAGTTATAATTAGGCATAATTTTAGTTTTTATGACCATTTTCCACCCTCATTATTCCAAAACTCTTTCTACCTCTTTCTACAAAAGATACATTTTTGAATAATATCCTGCCCACTTTTGTACATATAATGAAAGTGAAGAAAGAAAGGGTTGTCAAGTTCCAGAAGGCCTCAAAAAGCCTCATACAGTATAAGTATCATAAAAGTGGTATTTTTTATTCAAAGTTTTCTAATTCCATATAATAACTATAATATTTCTAATTCCATATAATAAGTATAATACAATAATAATATAATATAATACAAATAATAGACCAAAAATGGAAAAACATCAGGAAAAACCTTAGGTAAACTTTGAGTATCTGTAGTGGCACTTTTGGTAGTGTGTGTGTGTGTGTGTGTGTATATAAGTGCCCTCTGCAGAGGTGGTCTGTGTTGCAGGCGGAATTGATTTCCTACTGTCCTTATGGCTGCCGGGCTGATGAAATGGAGGGGAAGGTTGGAGGGAGGGAGAGTAGAGGCACAAGGAGAAAAACGAAGAGATGGAAGAGAAGAATGAGATGAGGAACAAAGAAAGAAGGCTAGAGAGATAAAGAACAAAATCAAATAAAAACGAGAGTGGGAAGACGCAGGAGAGCGATCTGTAATGTTGTGAAGTCAGTCTCTGGCTTGTATCCCCCCACATACACCTCTCAAAGACAAATATCCCTCCTGACCTTTACTCGTTTTCATTATGCTCTTGTGTTATCAGGTACAAGCCAGAATGATTTTCTGTGTGTGCACTTTCTGTTGCGCACATCCACCCTTTAAACCATTTTTCTAATTGTTCTACATTCGTCTCACTCCTTTTATTTGCATCACTCACTCCATAAACCTGCTTCTCTCCTCTCTTTGCAAACTGCAAACAGACAACGTCTTCTATGGAGGAAAATGCATTGGCTTGAGCGGAGTGTCTGAGTGAAAGAGCGGGGGAGATTAGAAATATGTTAGAGATGCAAAGCAGAGACTATAGAGAAAGGCAGGCACAGACATGGCGTTCAAAAGATGAAAAAGTTTGTGCTCATTGTGTGTGTTGGTGAGGTCGAGACAGATGCACACTTTCTCATTTACTGTGATAAATGTATAGACATTTAAAAAAATTCTAAATATTTTGAAAAAACCCCACTTATTTCACATTTTCCTGACCTGTGTGACCAAAATCAAATGAAAGTGTCACGGTGGGGCAGTCCTGCATCTATGATCTGCACACCCTATGCCCTACTCTGATCTTCATTCACTGTCTGCAGAAAACAGTAGTATTTATACTATTTTGCTGAAAGTTAATTTTATTCATTTTATAAAGCAGGTAATTCCAGTACTTGATGTTGATTGGTCAGAAAGCAGTGGTTTATTCTTGATAAAGCACAGCTGTTATTTGTATCATTGCACAAAACCTGTCGCGCTTTCTGTTTGTTGCATAGCAATGTTTTTTTTAACATTTAGATTTAACATAGAATTCATTGATTTGTATGTTCTACTGGAAAACAGTTGTATTAATAATACACCATTTACTTAATAACATTTCAATAAAAGATGTTCTTAATAGTTTTTGTTTTGGTCTGCTTGTCATGACAAACAACCCACTTAAGTCAAGAAATTAACAACAGCACTGCCTTTCATCCCTTATTGTTTAATTATTACATTTGACTATCTATATATTGTGTATATATTCATATTTTAAAAGTATTTTTTTAGCACTTTATTGTCTTTTTTTCAGTTTTTGTCTATTTGTGAATGTGTCTGTATGAGTGCTTTGGCAATACTATACAGTAAACAATAATGTCAATAATGTTCCTGGAAATTAAGAGCTCTTTCTTGCATTCCAGTCAGGTCACAGTTGTAACTGTGAGGTAATCATATGGCCATGTTACTCAGTGAATACAACAACTCTATCCCACCTGAGACAAAACAAGCTTTCCAAGCTTTTTTATATTTAAATTTTTATGCAGTAACATGTATTTAACATGATGACAATGCTTGTAAGGGCTCGTTTCAGTATTAGGGTTATTTAAAAACGTGCAGACACATTTCGGCTTGCAAACTCGCACACACACACCCTGTGGCCTCACACAGATATCTGACCCATTTTAAATCCCTGGGTTGTAATGCATTTCTGATTGCTGCTGTATGTAAACAGCGTTGATTAATTTATGATGATCCTACCATATCCTTAGCTGCAAGGTTTTTCTTTTCCCTCATTATGTTAATGTCTGACCTGTGGGTGTGTCAGGCAAATGCACACAGGTTTCTTCAACTGTGGCTCTCCCTCAGGTCTTCTACAAGCAAATGTATAATGCATAGAGGCATTTTTATTTATGGCAGCTGCAATCCAGAGTAATAATACCTACCTTATTTTTAATGGAAGACGTTTGCCTCTCTTACTCTCTTTAACTCTTTCAGTCTCTTAGTCACAATCTGTTTATCTCTTCTTTTTCTTTTCTCATTTATACTCTGTCCAAATCTCTGTCTCTCACTTCCCATGAGCTTAAGAGGAAACAGGGTTACCCTGTTAGATTAGTTGTTCCGGTAGTGTCGCTTTCAACCAAGCAAGTCACTGCACCAGATGACTATTCTATGTACGCAAATACACCTGCAGTAAATCACTACGTTGGTGAGGACATCTCATAAACCTCTGTTGTTTTATACCAGACTGATGATGTTTCCTGTTTCCTAACCCTTATGACATTGGCCAGACTTTGCCAGTTTTTTGTTATGGTCAACCTTGAGTCTTTTTTTACTAGTATAAATCACCTATAATCTTCTTAGGTTTGTCTTTAATGGTGGTTGGCAAGCAAAAGTTAAGTATTGCAGCTTTAAAAAATGCACAAGTATCACCAAACTGGTCTACACACACAAACATAATTTGTCTTTGATGTATTTCCATAGGTCTGTCTCAGGAGAGTGAGGTGGTGATTGTCGCTCCGCCACGGAACTCAACAGTAGTCATGGGTCGGCCCGCTGTGATGGAGTGCATGGCTCAGGGTGAGCCCAAACCCTTTGTTTCGTGGAGCAGACAGGGTAAGGCACAAACACATGTGTATGATATACACACAGCCTGCCGTTTTGTTTTTTTCAGAGTGCAGAATCTGTATCTCAGCTTTTTGTAGCAATCAGCCAGGACTGCTGGTTTGATGGGGTGATGTCAAAGATCTTGATAACAGCTTGAGGTTACATAAGTCTGCATAGGCATTAAGATAAACCCTGACATGCAAGCACAACTTGCATAACCTGACCCATAAATAACACGGATCAAATTTTAAGTCAAAATTTAAGACCAAATATGACCTAAACTCAGAATCATTCACTTTCTTTTTACTTTGTATGAGAACGAGACCCACACACGTGGATTCTCACACCTGACTGTAAAGTTCTAAAATAAACACGAAATGTGTGCAGGGCTCGCAAAGTCGCTAGCCCGACGTCCCGGGGCTATTGTCATCCAGTCGGGCTACCAAAATGTCATCGGGGTATTTAAATCGCGTTTGATTGCGCGCTCGCTTGAGAACTTTCACTTTCAAATCGCGATTGCGCTGTAAACTGTGTATCAGTGACGCTCGTCCTGTCAGTCATTACTCGCCTCACGTGACAAGTAAAATTTCCTGCAGCAAGATTAAACGTGATAGAAAGCGCATGCGCAGTGGGGAGAAAATCGCTGATGGTTGTGTGTGACAATAAAATGCACGGATTTACGCAGGTATTTCCTTTCTGAAGTGGAGACCAATGCACTGATGAAGGAAATGCTATGCTCTCCTTGTCTCCTTTACAGTATTCTACATTTAAAATAATGTCTTTTTTTATTTGGGCTTCTTAAATTTAATTTGGGCTACCAAAATCTGAAGAGTGCCTGCCCGAAGGTCATATCAGGGATTTAGAAATTTTGTGAGCCCTGGTGTGTAAAAATTAGTTGCATAAAAATAAAAAATAATAATTGTTCATTAATTACAACCCTGATGTTAAAGCAAACCAGAAGTTTTACCTGGATCTAGCCAAGAGCTCAGTGTGGTATGAGACCTTCAGTAAATTTAAGCACTCACAAAAAAATCCATACACATCATTACAGAGCCCCTGAGTAAATGCCTGTGCCTGAAGAAACTAGATGACAAAATTGTATTAAGCCCTGTGTCTGAACTTTGAGTGCTTGAGTAGAACAATCTAAACAAACTACACAGGTTCTGCCCTTTCAGTGATTCTGTATGTTTGCTTTACAGACACGTGGCTTTGCTGCAGCAGACACCCCAATTACCCACCCACCCCTGTCACTATTCAGATTCATTGCGGACCTTGTTTGGTCCTCTTTCCCCTCAGATTGACCTGTAGGCTCTATAACGCACATAATTATTCTCATTAGGTTTTATAAATAAAATTAACACCGTGCTGTAAATTGCGTGAGGTGTCTTTCTTTGTTTGCGTGCTAATATGGCAGCTGCAGACGGTCAGTGTCTAGAAATCATTAATGTTATATCGATAGATCCCTCAGTGCTGTAATGACCTCTGCTGGTTACTGTTATACATTGCACACCAACAAGCCCCTAAGCCGTGTTTGTGAGCAACGTTTTTCTAAATTGTTTATTGGACTGAATTGTAAACATAAACGTCTCAGGGCAGAATGTAAGGTTTATGTTGATAAATATAATTACATTGTAGTACATTAGTTCAATTTTTCTTTTACATGTTTTCTATCTGTTCTGTGTACTTGTATACTTTGTCTGTGTCTACATATTTGTTTTGTGTTACCTGATTATTAATTTACTTTTGATAATATTTGTATTTGTTCATAATTTTGCTGTCTTTTCCCACACCCACTCCCCTGGGACATATAGATGGAAAGCCTATAGCTACAGATGTGGTTGTCCTGGCAACCAACCTAGTGATTCCTGACACCCGCAGTCACCATGCTGGAGTGTATGTGTGTCGTGCCAACAAACCCAAGACCAGAGATTTCGTCTCAGCTCCTGCTGAGCTTCGTGTACTAGGTAACTGTGTGTGTTTGTCTTTATATCTAGCTGATCTTCCATATTCATTCAAATATGTTGTAGGAATATGTTTACAGTTGCCACAAATTATTACCGCCTGTCATGAAATTACTTTGATTGTAGAAAAAGATGTAATGAATCTTACTGGTACAAAATTGTTTCATACAGTATCTAACATATGGGTTAGTTTTACACGATGCATTTGTTCAAAACAAATATTTTTTTAAAACACCAAGAAGATATCAAAAGATATCTTCTGTTAAATTCGTAAATTTCTGTGTTTCAAATTTAGTGTTATGCATTAATACAAATTTTTAGAACCATATGGCTGTGTTTCATCAGTTCCTGTTTTCCTGGGTGAAATCAATAAGCTTTCAGGTGAAAATAAACAGATGGTTGCTGACCTACAGAGATCAAGTACATTTAAAAATCCATAAACGGTACCAAAGAAACCATTTTCATGGTTTGTGGACAAAGCTTTGATGGTACTGTATTACCATGGTGTTGTCTGAAGCACTGTGGTGTACGAGAGACACAGTGTGTGTCCATGACAGAGAAATCATGAGCACACACACACACACACACACACACACAAATCCAATTTATGGGAATGTAAATGTTTAAAAAGTCTAAAGTCTTATTAAAGATACAGACCCTTTCATTGTGTTCTAAAAAAACCACCATATTTACCTGAACCAGCACATACAGCAAGAACTACTGTGCAAATGCCACGTCACCTAATTAATATTAATGAGTCAAGTTAAGGTTTAATATTTGTTTCAGATTGATCAATGAACTATGACACTGAGACACAGCACCTTTTTATAATGGTAGTGCTGGAATAAATAGCAGATTGCTACTCAGTTTTACTCAGTTTTTGTGGAAGACCACACACCATTGGTATATTAGACAAACGTAGATTGCATACAGTAATATACAGGCTGCTTGGTGATTTGGGCTTGTTGTACTGCTGGTGCTCCAGGGCTTCTTGAAATCAATTCCATTAAGTACCAGGATGTTTTAGCCCAAACCCTGCTTCTGCCAGCTGGTTGAAACATAAACACACATTTTAACAAGAGAAACTTATGAATAAATGAAAGACAGTGAAGGACCTTGATGTTCTGTGTGCTGCTGCAAGATTACAATGAAGGGCTGAGTGCTTTTATTATTCGCTAGAGGGGGGACATCAGTGTACAGTATGTTTTGCAAATAATAATAATAATACCAGTGAAATGCTTTTGTTCTTGAAGTAATATGTTAAAATAAGTTTGTGCTTCACATATGGCTCATTTTATGTATTATGCAAGAGGTGATTATGCATATGTGGGAGCAATTCTTAATATATTTTAGACCCTTTCTCACAGTAATTTTAGTAGTATATTCTTTCAATTCATCTTGATATGGCTTCATTAACATGAGCGTAAACAATAGTGTAAACAATATTCTCTTTCCCTCATTTATTTCACTAGCTCCTCCAGTCATCCTCCAGCCTCCGGAGGCAGTGTCTCTCTCCCGGGGGAATACCGCCCGCTTTGTGTGTAACAGTTCTGGTGATCCTCCTCCCGCCCTACGCTGGTTGAAGAATGGGGAACCAGTCCAATCAAATGCCAGAGTTAAGACTCAGAACCCTGGAGTTCTGCTCATTAACCAGCTGCGTCTGGACGATGCAGGCTACTACCAATGCATTGCTGCCAACAGCCTGGGCACAGCTTGCGCCACTGCCAAGCTGTCTGTCATTGTGAGGGAAGGTTTGCCCAGCCCGCCACGCCACGTGCTGGCCACACCCCACTCTAGCACGTCCGCCTTGCTCACCTGGGAACCCCCTGAACACAACAGTGACCAGATTATTGGTTTTTCGGTGCATTACCAACGGACTGCAGGTGAGATTGTGTTTGTGGGAATATTTCATAGTGTGTTCACAGTTTTGATTAAATGTGGGAACTATTTTTAAATACTTTCCTGAACTTTCCATAAGCTCTTTTCCCTTTTGACTTTAAAGGTAATTGAGTCCCTGTTTGACCTCTAGTGTGTCTCATTAAAGATGAGTGTAGTCAGTTTAAATGGATCAGTCTGTAGAGAAAAATCCTGTTTCATTAGTTTACAGAGAGCAGTAGCCCTGCTGAAAAGTAGCATGTACTTAAAATAAACTCAGGCTTTTAGTGATGGGTCCATACTTGACAACAATATTTTATTCCATGTACCACAGCTACACAGGGGCTTCAGTAAATAGTTATCAGCTCAGGTTTATGCTTTAAAACTAGTTTCTTTGTAAGCACATGTACTGTAAAAACGTTTACACATGCTGACCTTTTGTGACAACATGCCCCAATAATGGTCAGTTATAGACAATAATTTAAATGTACAAAAATATTAACTACCAAACATGTTTTATTATGTTTTAATGCCTTTGATACATTTTTTTAAAGGAATAATTAATGTTATTTTTTGTCTCAGCCTTGTAGTTACTTCTATATAGGCCTTATGACAACTTTCTGTGTGACAACTAGCCTCCTTATGTATTTGTGTATCTGAGTACAGGCTCAGACAACATGGAGTATCAGTTTGCGGTGAATAACGACACAACAGAGCTGCATGTAAAGGAGCTGCTCCCTCACACAGCCTACACCTTCTATGTAGTGGCCTATTCCCCCATGGGGGCCAGCCGCCCATCACAGACAGTTACTATAGAGATGCTAGAGGATGGTGAGTATTGACTAATGTGGAGAGTTTTCCCATCAGGAATGTGGATTGAGCATTTGGTGAATTTAAAGGTGCACTTTCATACTTCATACTGTTACACTTTTATACTATATTTTCTCACTTAGTGAATGTTTACACCTTAAGGAGTATAAACAGTACATTTTGACAAATGTGTTTAACATGATGTGCATTCACAGGATTTTTCTTAATAGGATGCACTATTAAAGATACCCACAAAGCACTGCTTTCAATTTTTAATGGCTGTTTTCACACCATTCTCTTCAATGGTTCAGACAAATAAATAGCCCCACCCCAAAATCATGCCATTGGTTGTTCCTATAATGCTGGGTCGGGCTGCTCAAACAAATAGATTGTAATTCTATTTATTTCAGATTTTTATTTGCTTAAGATTTGGAAAACCATGTATCGTTTTCGTTCCACTTCACATTTATGTGCTACTTTGCGTTGGTCTATTACATAAAATCTCAATAAAAATCTTTTAAGTTTGTGGTTGTAATGTGACAAAAGGGGTATGAATACTTTTGCAAGGCACTGTATATACTGTGTGTCCTCTGCAGTGCCCAGTGCTTCTCCCCAGTTATCTCTGCTCAGCACGTCTCCCACTGATATCAGAGTGATGTGGCTGCCCCTCTCCTCTCAGCTCAGCCGCGGAGCGATCACGCGCTATCGCATTGAGTACAGGGCACTGGAGCAGGGTGAGACAGCTCCTCCTACTGACTCTCACAATGTTAAGATCTATAAGGGGTGTGTGCAGGAGAGATTGGGCGAATGTGTTAATCCTACTTAGAAATACAAGTGATGTGCAAAGAGGGGCTTTGCCTTGGGCATTAGTGTGTACTTAAGTGTGTGTGTGTTTATCGATGAATGCATGGCGGTTTGCTGAGTTTGTATTTGTATGCCTTTATCTGTTGGTGCTAGCAGGGAAGCAGGTTTGTCTGGGGGATTTTAAACTGAATGACAGACATGCCTGATTGCTTCTGCTCTATTAGAGCTCTGAATGTTTAATGAACAGTATTAAAAGTGGAACAAAAGGCTGATTCGCTCTGATGGGCTGTGACACATAAAGAGAGAGAGAATCAAACTCAATTCAGACTCGCATTGTTCACATTTATCAGCCAGCTGCAGGGATGATTTCCACAGGCATGTGTATTTTTTCTGACATGCGTCTCTGCATGTGTGTGTGTTCTGCAGCAGATCACATATACTCTGTGGAAGTGGGTGGAAATGAGACACAGGTGACTCTGAGAGATCTAAAACCAAATCAAACATACCAGCTGCGGATAGCTGCAGGAACACGCGCTGGGTTCAGTCAGCCTTCTGAGTGGGCCACACACCACACACCAAACCTTACTCAGGGTGAGTTAAAACACATAAAAAATACAAATACACACAGATACTAGACCAGCATCAACTAAAAAGACTAAAAAAAACTGCCTTTAACCCACCTAAAAACAGTGCCCCCCAAACATTAAGTTTTTGTTTTTTGCACTTCATGTCTACTAAAACAAATACAATTGAAATAGATTCACATAAATTATGGCAAAGAAGCTAGGTTGCCTTAGGGTATTTTAGCATACTTATGAACTTTTCATGCAAATTATTAAAATTCATTTATGCAAAATTACATGTAAATTGTACTTTTATCATGGAATTAATAATAGAATCGTTGAATAGATGCACCACTAATTTTGACTGGTATTAAAACTTTTTACTACCCATTATTTAGACAGTGATTCATTGCAAGACTCATTCACATTTATATATTTTAAATATATTTTAACGTTTATTTTAACAGTAAAAATGGTTCCTGGAGTTGACAGTTTCCAGCTTTGTCTTGCAAACACAAAACCCACACTACAGTTCTCACATATCCTTTTTGTTGTTTCTCCCAGTGCTCTTTGCTCCCACTGAGCTCAAAGTGAGAGCCAAAATGCATTCCCTCCACGTCACATGGCAGCCACCACCCAATCACACGCAGATCACCGGCTACAAGCTTTCCTGGTGGGAGGTGGACGGAGAGGAGCCGGCCAATGAGGAGAGCCCTGTGATCAACGAGAGGATCCAGATGGGTCAACAGATCAAACTGAGGAAGAGAGTTAAACATTATGAGATCACGGGCCTCTGTGAGTGATGGACAAATACTTTATTCAGTTATACTTACGCACACATGCACACAACTTGCATGCAACTTGCATAATTTCTTATATAACACATGGTTTGCCAAAGCAGCTCATGTACTGCCAAATACAGAGACTGCATCTGCGGAGCTGCTTTGGGTTAATTGGCCCGATGGACGAATAGTGACTCTCTGTTGCTGTCAGCAATTATGACAATTTGAGAAAAACTGGAAAACAGTTGCCCGATGTGTTGGCTCGTAGCCCAGAACTTTACACGCATTTTGATGCCAACATCTTCAAACAGTATTTTTTTATGTTTTTAATAGCAAATCAGGTCAAATCTAATAAAATCAAATTACTTCATTATTACTGCACCATATACATGAGTGTAACAGTAGATGAAAATATTACACGGTGCACCAACATTTCCCAAAACAAACACAATATACAAACTTTAGAGAATACTACACAGTATACAAATAGTGCACAATATACCAAATGTACAGGTATTTTGAACAGTTCTATGGACCGGCAGGGTGCAGAATATTGTACAACTGTGGTTCTTGTCTGCATGTTTTTGCTAGTTTCAGATCAAGAGGGTCAGATGAGTTTGTACCAAATACTGTACAGGTTAATTAAATGAATGAGCATTGACATGAATAACAAAATGTATGTGTTTTTTTCTTTTGTTGTAAATACATAAAACAATGCTGTTACAAATACTGTTTCTGTGAAATATTGAGTCCCATGCTGGATACCATAATTAAAAACCAAACACATGCTGGAGACCAGCTGTGTTTCTGTATAAATGACAGATGATGTCATTGTTTTTGTCTGATTGTTTCAGCTCCTGATCGGCTGTATGAGGTGAAGGTTTGGGCCTTTAATAAACAGACTGAAGGTTATCCTGCTGTCTGGAAGGGCAGAACAGAGAAGCTCACAGATCGAGGTGTGTGTGTGGGTTTGGATGAGGAGATGAGAGGGAAATGAGATACTAAAGCATATGTTGATCTTAAGATGTCAAACTGTAAGTTCATATATGTGTGTGTTTGTGTGTTTTCTCAGTGCGGACTCCAGACTCTCTCCCGCCTTTGCCGCCCATCAGCATCAGAGCTCGTGCAAACAGTTCCACCTCAATCTGGCTTCGCTGGGAGAAGCCGCGCTTTAGCAGCGTGCGCATCATCAACTACACTATACGCTGCAGCCCAGCAGGGATACGCAATGCATCGCTAGTGTCATACTATACCAGGTACCTTACACATACACAAACCATATGCTCACGCATGCACATATTATACACAGTCAAAGAGATGACACCATGCTGTGCTCTCACATGCTTACTTGTTCAGTCGCTTCCTCTTTCTGTCACTCACTAACTCCTCTAAAAATAAATTATTTCTCTCATTTTGTTGCAAATGAAAGACACACTGTCTCCCAATACTCTCATTTACAGTGTATAGAAGATATATGGTACATGTTATCAGTCTTTTTTCCCCTGGGAATCAAACCCATGTTGCCTGTGAAAGTATATTGACACTGAGTGATGTAAATGTATGAATTCAGCATTTACCAGAGGTAGAAATTTGTATTTGACAATCTAACTTGAGTCGCAAACATTGATCTGTGACATTTAAACAACTGGCTTCAGTTTTACTGGTGTAAATATGCCATATTTGGGAGTATTTACATAATATTGTAGTTTGACAATCAGGCAAGCTTTATTTTTCAAATGTACAAATAAAAGAACAAAACTTTAATTGCAAACAGCAGTATTAATTTGCAACATCACTCATGTTTTTGGCAGTATTTTGAATCTGTTACATGCTACCCAGACAGACAGAAGTAGCAATTTCTTTTATAAACAGAGGTCTTTAGGACTTCAAACTTTTGAAGTATGTTATATTGACCTTTGGCCACCAAGCCCTGTAGGTATTGGCGGCTGGTAAAACTCATATGGGTCGCTCAGTGCTCTCATGTCTCCTCACTGTGTGTATGCAGCTTGTCTCAGGAGATTTTACTGGGATCACTAAAGCCTTTCACCAGCTATGAAATCGCTGTGCAGTCTAATGGAGTTGATATGAGTGGCCCCTTCAGCAGCACAGTGGAAGAGTCCACACTTCCAGACAGTGAGTACAACTGTTTTCAGTGCTGTGATAAAACTGTCTTTACCAGGAATGTTTCATATACACAAAATCACACTGTTTCTTGTGTCTGCCAGTGTGTGAGAGTGCGCTTTAATTATAGCATGTACGCAAGCATTAGCGTCTATAGACTTTTTGTGTGTGTGAAGCGGTCAATGAGTCTATGAGAGTGAGTTTGTGTGTGGGTCAGTGTGAGTCTGTGTGTTTGTGTTAGGTTAACAGTTAGGGGATTAATAGGGAGAGGTGTAAGGAGATAATTGGCTTTAATTAAAAGCCCAGATGGAATTGCCCCTCTTGCTGGCCAAGAGTTTTTCAGTTTGTCAGTCAGTCTAGCCAAGTGATGGCAGGGAGGGGCATGTTGCCACAGTGATTTGGTGTCATGCTAACTGAGAGGGGCTTCATCTGCTCTTAGAGGGAATAGGCGGGGGGAGAAAGTGGGCACTTCAGAGTGAGACTTTTTCCTCCTTAAACCTAAAATTACGTTCACAACGTGTCTCTAAAAACACATTATGTACTGTGACAGTTACAATTTCTAGTATTTAATTGTACTTTTCTTGGCAGAAGCTGTATATTTTTGCGCTTGTCTCTTTCAGATTGGCAGCTACTGTATCTGATAGAAGAGGAATGACCTAAGTAGTAGTTTTCTGATTTCAAACTGTGCGAAAGCGTTTTTGTGAGAAGCAGATAAAAATTTAAGCTTGTTATTCTCTGGATACCTTCATGTTACATTAGTGTAATCAGAGCAGTCAGAGATTATGTATTAGAGTGTTTTAAACAATATCCATTTTAAAGATATGCATTTAGTTTAGAATGATTGGGGGAGTCATAATCATCATTGTTTTTTTTATGTTTTTCGTAACCCTTTGTTGTTGTTGTGTATGTGTGTGTCTCAGAGCCCTCCTCTCCTCCTTTGGACATGCAGTTGAACGCCCTGGATTCATTCTCTGTTCTGGTTAGCTGGCGCCCTCCACTGGAACCAAATGGTATCATTTTGACTTACTGGATCCTCTACACTGGCAACATTAGCCATCCAGACCACCTGTGGATAAACATCACACACGATGGTGAATTTACAAACACACAAACAGCAATGTTTATAATGAGTATGTTTATAAAACAACGCGTTTGTGTTTTATGAGCCTCTCTGTTTCTCTTACTTTGTTTCACTCTCTTTCCTCCTTTTAGGTTCTGTCATCAGTGCAGAGATCCAGGGCCTGATGAGTGGCACTCAGTACTTTTTTAAGATGGGGGCCTGCACTGAAATGGGGGTGGGACCATTTTCTCCTGTGAAGGATGTCTATACTCCCCCAAAGAAATATGGTGTGTGTGTAAACAGTTTTCTCACTACAGCAGTTGGTATGTGTGTATATTAAGGGTATAACGGTTCAGATTTCTTACAGAATTTCACCCATCAAACTTCCCTGTAGCTGAAAGTTACCATAAAGTATAAGTGACCTGCATCACCTATGTCACTTTATTTTGTTTTTCTTGTATGTGCGCATAATGTTTGGCAATGCTGAACTCTTGTTTATAATGCCAATAAAGTTTCTCTAAATCTGTATGAGGCATCACAGGTGTGTGTGTGTGTGTCTGTGTGTGTGTAAAGACTGCCATCTGCCTCTGCCCATCACTGACACTCAATTAATAGAGCTCCCACTGGGAGTGTGAAGTGATTCAGTCCAGCCTCACACACACACACACACACACTGTCTGTGGGGAGTTGGACATATATACACCAGCAAGAACACTTCATTAGTATTAAATCATTATTGTGTTGTATTAAAATTAATATTTCATTATTATAGTTAAGTGTAATTTATACTGAATTGCTATGAGCATTAAATATGTATAATTACTTATGACTTATTTCTACATCTCTGTCATGTTCTCTCTCTCTCCTGTAGAGCTGGATATCCATGCTGTGACTGGAATCATTGTTGGGGTGTGTCTCGGTCTTCTCTGCATCCTGCTCTGCATGTGTGTCAGTTTCCGCAATGGAAAAGCAAGGTACCGTACAAGGCTGCATTGTATGTGCGGTGTACGACATGGTGGCATTATTAAAAGATCCTAAAGACAGAACAATACTGCAACAATTACAGCTCAGGCAGAACTCACTTTTTCCACAAGGCTTGTCTGCAATGCCTAATAGGCAGCAGTGATCAAAAGCCTTTGATGCCCTCCCAAATATATTCTACTGATAAAAGTTTCAAGGACCTCTTGGATGCTGCTTCAATCTAGAGTGAGACACGGTTGAATAACAGCACTCAATCACAGAGTGTGTGCGCGTCTGTCCGCAGCAGATGTGGCAGATGTGCCATATTGAGAGCTGAATGACAGAGAGTCATGCCTGATTGCTCTCGTTCTATTAGAGCGCCGCAGGCTTAATGAACAGCAATAGAGGCCGATTGAGTCTGGGGGCTTTTGCATTTAGAGAAAGAGAGAACCAAACTCATTTCACCTTCTTCTGACAATCGTGGTCAACCTCGGTGGTAACTGGTAACAGAATGAATGAGGCAACGTGTTTCTATTATACACATGTGACCTTTACATTTTAAGCCTTTCACACAAGTATACATTGACGTTAATGGGGGGAGATCTGACAAGCTCTGTGAGGCTGGGTTAATATGCACTCATCAGGCTCTTGATTGGGGAGTTTAGAGTGGTACCACCAGCTGTGAACTGAAGACCAGGCTTATTAGATGAGTTCACTGGTTCGTTTAAATATACCATATACATGTATGGAGATAGAAAGGACAAAACAGCAGGTTACTGTTCTGTCAATAAGGAACATTGTGCTTTGTGCTTATGCATTGTTCTTTGTGTCTATTTAAAGCCATACAACACTTGTTTTTATGTTTTAATTAATAAAAATATAAAATTAGATTCAAAACATAAATGGAAATGTAACTGATTACTTTTTTTTTTAAATTGGACAACAGAAAGGAGTTATTATTTCAAAAACTGCAAATGTCAACCGATCATGTCACAAAGATATTGCATTAATAATTTAAATAAATAAATTGACTTTTCTGACTACAATCACTGAACGTGTTGTTTACTTATTGTCGTTGTTATTTACAAACGTGTGATTTCTCTCATAATGTTATAAGTCCTTGCAGTCTGTATTTAATTTGACAGCCAATCACAATTCATCATCTAAACATAACTGCAGTGTATGCTTATTTACGTGTATTCTGTTTAGACAAAATATACCCAGTACAGCGTTTAATAATCTTTCTCTCTATGACTAGGGAAGTGTCAGGTGTACTGGACTCCAGTTCTTTGAGTCCTCAGTACAGGAGGGGGGCCCGTCCAGTGCCTGCTGCTGCACCTGACTGCAGTGACTGCCATGAGCTGGAGACACTCATGCCCCCCAGTGCACAAGACCCCAGCAGACCTCTCACAGAGCCCAGCGAGGAGCAGAGCCTCATGGGTAATGTGGGAGTGGCTGATGATGGCGTTCCAGAATCCAAGGTGAACATAGAGAAAAAGTTAATTATGCTGGATCTATAATGAATTATTGATTGTGTGAGTGATGTTTTCTGGTAGGACATCCTTGTTGGTCCTGAAACAATGCTCCCATCAACCAATCAGATTTTGTAAAAGAGGGAAGGGAGTGAGGTCACAGTAAGGCTTAGGGCTGTGGTTACGGCTTGGGAAGTGGTCTTACCAAGAATAGTTATGAGGCAAACATAGAGACCTATATGGATGCAAATAAGAAAGCTTATGTTAGATCCAGGCTTCAAAGAATTATATGAATCCTAAATCAAAGAGGAAATCAATGAAAAATGCCCTAAAATTGTTTTTTAGGACATTTAGGGCAAAATTTCCCAAAAAAAATTCAGAAAAAATCATTAATTTTTTATTTTTTCCAAAAATCATTATATATTCCAAAGTCTTGTCTATTTAGTTGGTTGTGGGTGTGTGGCATCCATTGAATCTACTGTATACAGTAGGTAAGCATTTTTAGAGAAGAACATCTTGCTTGGCATAATCAATGTTTCCAGTACATTACTAGTTCATCTTTCCAGTATGTCATGTTTTTTTGAGAATCCCTGTTGTTTCTGTCTGCTCCCAACTCAGCCAGCCTGGAATGGATCTGTGAGTCGGAACTGGGCCAATCGGATCACAAGATACAGAGATACTATAACTGAGGACTCTTCTGCTCTCATCAATGGAGCTCTAGAGGGACCAGCTTCAGAGAACAGTAAGGTGAGGAGCATATACAGTATATATGTACAGTGAATGGATGTTTGTATAAGATAGACTGACAGTCTGTCCAGTGAGGTTTAGAAATACAGAAGACACGAAACAGATTTTGCATCATCTTGCTGAAATACTTATTATCCTGCCACATCTGCTGGTGTGTGTTCAGGAATGTGTCTGAGTGGGGGATGGAGCTTGACAAATCTTGTGCCTCATGTGCACAGGAAATATAGAGAGAAAGTAATTACCATTAAGCAGTCAGTAGGGATGACACACAGCTAATTAGTATGTGACACTTAAGATGAAAGGCTGAAGTATGCATACTTTTTACCAATTACTGTCCTTCTGAAAGGTCTTCAGTTATAGGAGCAGCAAAAATAAAACGACACCTTTTTCTCACTTGCCTCCTCACCTCATATTAACAATGATTTATTCTCCTGTTGACATTAAAAAAATCCTTTGTTTCTCTAATTCTTAAAATTTAGATACTACATGGGACGGAGGCAAAACTGTAGTGAACAAATACCTTGTTAGAAATGTGCTTCATTAAGAGTCATTAACGTTTGAGTTTGTGAACTTCTCTTCCATCTGTCATCCACTCAATTTCACTTCCAGACTTTAAAATTAGTAAAAAAGTAATAAAGATTTATGTATTTAATTACTAATTTAAAGATTAGGCAATAAGAATAAAAAATGTCATGTAAATATTTTAATAGTAACTATAATATGTCCACCCATTGTAGGTTAAATAGTATAAAGAATGGAGACATGGGTAATAACTATTTTGTAACAGATCATGGAAAACTGTATATCTGCAGCTGCACTTTCGGAGTATATTAATATTTGTACTATTTTAAATGTATTTTTTTGGTCAAAAATTTCATTTATGGTATTGTTTATAAATATTTAATCCTTTATTATATTAAGTGCTGCTTCTATGTGTTTTCTTTTAAAAAGAGCTTTTTTTTTAAAAGAGCTATTTTCTGTTTCAAGAGGTTATAGAAATTGATGGGATTGTTGGTGTGACAGCTCTTTAAAAGGTGTTGTCTTGTGATATGCTGTGTTTGCAGAGTGGACATGGGGAGAGGCTGTATTCCCTCAGCAAGAACCAGGTGGAGGCTGAAGTTATTGTGCATTCACAGCTGTCTAACACAACAGCTGACCAGGGTCCACAAAGTGACATGGAGCTCTGTCTTGAATCTCCATCCTCCCAGCATCCTTCTCCTGGAGAGAAGGCAACTCCATCACCTCCTCGCCAACGGCACGCCACCCCCCCTCTACCCTGTGCTCATGGCGAGGACAACCGTGAAGCTCAATCTCCATCTCCAATCCCCAGCACTCACATCACTGAGGTACTGTCCAATCACAATGGACCATTTGAGAGTGGGCTCAGCCAGTCAGCAGTGGGCAGTGCCAAAATCCAAGGAGTGGGGCTTACTAATGGCTTCCACTCGCCAAAACCCCTTCGGCTGAAGGCAGAAACTCTGGAGAATGGGGCCCACAGACTGTGCCCGTCAGGAAAGGTCCTGCCCACACCAGGTCTCCCCCCTTCCCCCTCATCCTTCACCAGCTCTGGCTTTGTCCATTCTACCTCAGGGGTACATAACTACGTGTACCCCTAAGCTGGAAGGAAGAGAATTAAAAACAATGTTCCCAATATTCTGGGACAGGGTCAGAATAGGCGACAAGTGAGGAGACTTCAACAGCACCTTCCTGCTGGAGAAGTTGACATTTTCTTGTAAAACCTTTTGGTTCCATTATTTTATATGTATGTACATATACAGAATATTTTTTTAGCACTAGTATCCATGGATATGCATTTTATGGCATATCGGTGGCACACTTTAATCTCTCTTTGTCTGCATGTACAGAATGTGCTGGAATGGTATACATGTTTACATGCACATGTTAAGTCAGAAAGTTTTAACTCTGAGGTGAATTCACAGGATCCTGAGGCCGGCATCGGCGAGACTGTAGCGCTGGGATCAGCCCCACCCGTGGAAACAGAGCAGAACTCATTCATGGTCGAGTGTAATGGATTGATTCGAGAATAGCACTATCAGTGCTAGCAGGTGTAGACCCATTCTGTCAGAGAGAACCCATTACCCTGCCACAAAATACCACCTCCTGCTGTCTCAGGGTCGACCCCCTCCTCCCCCATCCCCCAAATACACACACAGATCTGTGCTTCAGTAACTGTTCTTCCAAAAAATCCCATCCTTCTCAGTTCTACATGGATATCGAACGTAAACACAAATAATAACAATAAAACCACATTCCCTGACTGGAGCTTTACTGTCTCAGGAGTTCAAAATTTAAGGTGCATATGTCAAGGTCTGTATGTACATATACATGATTACTGTATTGAATACATGTAGAAAAATGTGTCATAATGAAGACAAAAAGGAAAACAACTAAAGGAGTCATTGTACATTTGCTAAAATTTCAACTATGTGAAACAAGTCCTGAGTGTACTTAAAAAAAACAAAGACATCATGCTGATTTTTCATGCTCCGAATTTTTCTCAGTCAACAGCACTACCTCATTTCCTGACAGGATTATTCTTTCTGTGTGATTTTAATGAGTTTCATTAAGAAGGCCACCTCCTAAATCCGGTGTTTAAACCTAATTCATAGCCTTTGATAATAGCAAAATCTACTGCCTTTCTCAATCTGTGTCTGTTTTCTGGTGTAACGGTTACTGACTTTTGTCTCTGATTATTAGCCTATGTGTGCAAGCATGCAGTCATTGGCTTGTTCGGTCCTTACTGTTGTTGCTATGGGAAAAATGTACCTAGTTCACTTGTTCACAATGGTTCACAATGGTTTTGCAATATCCCCCTCAGTTGAAGGGAATTAAACAGGATGGAAGGCTAACCACAAGGATCAACCTGAGACCTCAACATTTGTGTCCATGAGATCTACCTGTTGACTCGCCAGTCATCTCTTTTCTCAGGGAACTCTTTGCAGGGAGTCTGAGAACATTAAGAAAGTCAAACTAGGAAAAAGCCTCCATTTCTCAGACAGCTTTTGATCCATATGTAAATTTTTTATTGTTTCGCCAAGTGTCTGTAACCACATCGGGTTCATTTTGGAGCTGTAAATAACTTCTGTCCTTCGTGCAAAAATCATATTTGTATTGCTGCTGAGAGCAAGGTCTGTATCTCTATTGCGCTTCTTTTTAATGCATTTTAAACACTTATTTAAAGTAGTTGCTTTTAAGAAACATACATTTGTATTTTATGTTAATGTTAAATTAGAGGAATTTAAGAAAACATCAAACAAAAACTATCACTATCACTATCAAACAATCACTAAGGCTCAAGACGTCATATCAGGTCATTGATGAAGTCTCATTGGCCACAGTTCTGTTTAGCCAGCCACAGTCATCGCCACACTTTAGCTGACAGTCTTTCATATTATTTCAGTAACAATTGTCACTAAGTAGTGCTTTGGTGCTAGAGCAAGACTAGGTTCTTTTCAAGATGGTCTTTTAAACATTCCAGATTTTGTATGTACAGCAGGCCACACTCAGGGCTGTTCATGTAGATGAAGTTGAATGTCTGAATTACTATGGCTGCTTTTATCAAGATAAGCATATCATCACATTGTCATTGTACAGTTGTCACTCATTACTGGGTCTGTATTAATATGATGTATCCTGAGGTGGCCGGTCAACAGTTCATCCTTGCTCTGTAGCTTCCTGTAGAGTTCCTGCTTTCTTCTGAGATTGTAACGTACCTATCAGTTCGGTATGCTTGTTGTGGAGTTTAACTGTAAAAATGGGTGGAAAAAATATAGAATTTTTCATGAATGCAGTTGCCATTGCCACAAAAATGATCCATTGTGCCAATTCTGTTCTAACATGTATACAGTATACATTTTAATGCTGTTGTCAAATAGACAGTCTTAGCTTTGCTACAGTCTTATGCCAAGTACCAATTAAATGACCAGAATGATCAGCTTATAATGTTGAGCATAACACACCTACAGCATTAGGAACGTGTGGGGAAAATGTATTGACCACTTATTTTTGACAGGGTTAGAAGACATTTTCACTATGTGTTCATTATGTGCATTTTTTCAGAATCGCCATATTTTCTTCAGGATAAGTTATAATTTAAATACCTCATTTGCTGCTTGTTAATTTAATCAAAGTTAAGACTGCACACAATGGTTACATGTTAAAAGGATTCGGAAGAGTCAGTTTTGATCATCATGCATCATGTTAGGCAGCAGTGTTTTCTAACTTTAACTGCATGAGATGATTGTCTTCCCTGCTGAAAACAGTATAGACCAGCATGATTTGCCATTTTGGTCCGGGCTGATGGATGTTGGGTAGTGGTGATTTTATGCTGGTTTTTCTGGTGGACCAGAAATGCCTAGCTGGTGGTGCTTGCCAACCAGTATGACATTTTAAAGTAAAGCGGGTTAACCAAAGAAATCTTGCTGGTTTTATTAAAAAGGAAGCCTTGTGAAGACTCCATCGCACCAGCATTCCATGCTGGGAAGAACAAAAACACAACCTATGCTGATCTTTTCAGCAGGGGTTGTTTTACCTCATTCCAAATCCCTGCTTCAAGCAGATTTCTATATTCATATTATATTCAGGATGCCAGTGTCAGTGTGTTCAAAAGCAAATCGTTTGTATGTATCAATATCAGGTTGTTTAAAATGAAATATCTTCTAGGTTAAAGGATGATCAGAGGGTTCCCCTGTCAAGGCATGCTTTTCAAAACAGGCACAGGATTTTACAGGGTTGTCTTCATAATGTGCGTATAATCAGTGCTTATTGCCCAGGTGCCCTGTTTTTGTATAAAAACATTGTAGGGTGATGCCAGCTGGCTTTGATTACAGCAAGTGTGTGATTTTGTGTAAACACCTCACATATGCCTGAAAAAATAAAGGCTTTAATGACAGGGGAAAAGCAACAAATAGTTACATTGACAGACATGTTTTTTCCTTTGGGTTTAAGGAAATCATATTTTCTTATGCCTTTTTGGTGGTCATTGTTTTTTTGTCATTTTAGCCAACCAGCAGACCTGTGCTTTTCTGATACTCTCAGCACACATACTGTGGATACATCAGTGTAACACCAGCAGCTAGCCTTGACGTCTATGTCAGTGAATGTGTCAATACACACAACACAACACTAATTCAATACAATTACAGCATGTGTAACTTTGTGATTTTTGTCTGTATGTTCCCATTGCTTTCTTTGTCAAACGTGAAGTATAAACATTTAAAGACACAGGCACAGAGACTGGTAGAAGCATTCATTAACCCTTTAGATTCCGTTCACATTTTGGAAGATATGTCAGACCCCCACAAAGATGCTATTAACACTGTTTCATATTTGGTCATTCTAATGAGTCTTTTATCGGTGGAATATGTAACAAAGGCTCAGTTTACTCAAATTATATGTAATCCTTTTAACTGGAACAATTTCCCCCTATAAATAATGGATGCAATGAATTATAACTGATGACTGATCAAATGTAGGTGCTCAATTATATCATATACATGAGCTGTGAAGGGTAAACTCTGTTTTCAAATGGATGAATGATAATATAGTGTTTATTTTTTTCTCTGTTACTGTCTGTTTGTGAGGTTTGCAGCAACGAAGTCTCTGCAAACGTGTACTATGTAAATAAACATCTTAATAAAAAAGCTTACCCAGTCAGTGCATGTCTTTTTCTTTATATGTCAGAGCAGACATAAACAATAAAACATAAGATTTCTTTATTTAAATGGCAACATTTGTGATGTCATATTGGTGTCATATTCATTGTAATATATTTTGAAGTTACTCTTAATTGTAACAGGCATGCATTTTTTTTGTGAAGCTGCATTACAACGTATTGTAAAAAAAGTATATATATAATATATTAAATAATTTTTAATTAAATATTTATTTTGCCAAAATAAAAGATTGAATTTAAAAACGTAAAATGATGAGAGAGCATTAGAAATCAAAAGTTCTTGACTAAAAGGTTTCTTTCATTTTAAGTTTTAAATATAAAAACATTTTCTTAAATGTTTGAAATTAGTTTTTTATACATTCATATAATTATGGCAACTAAAAGTAATTTCTGTTTAATTTAAATTTTATTAAATTATTTTTTAGAGATTAAAAATGGTTTAGTTTTAGAAAAGGATAACTTGAACTGAATAAAGACAAAAGGCAGCCAATAATAGCCCAGCATAGACAGGAACTCCTTCATTACTGTTTAAAAAATATAGCAGGGTGATGCCTTAAGAAACTAGATGGTAAAATGCCAAGAGAATATTTTACAAATTCTAGGCAATGTGTGGCTACATTAAATAAGCTAAAATATAACGTGGTTTGAGTTATTTGGATTTTTAACATCATTCCCATAACAACCTTTGTGTTATCTGAGAGCTTACTACTGTTCAAAAATGTGGAAAATAATAATGAATGAGTTGGCGATCCTAAACTTCTGACCAGTAGTGTATATTTTTATGGTATCTGTAATCAATATAATTTACTGTCACACCTACGTGTATGCTGAACAGGTCTCACCAATAGATGTCACTCTTTCATTGGTGTTGCGCTTTTTCACCAATTCTCTCAATTTTATTAAAAAGTTTGAGTAAAAGTTTTTAAATATAGGAAAACAATTCAGCTATTGTTTGAATTTAAAAGTATAGTGGCAATGCCAGTACCCTTTATTCGTAATTTTAAAGTATTGAATTGAAACGTATTTTAATCTGTCCATTATCATCTATGCTGTTGTGTTTCTTTGACAGTAAAGACACTATTATTATTGTTATTGGTGTTGTTTGTTGTTGTTGATAATGTTGTTGTTATCAAGATTGACTGTACGTCATTCCATCAGCATTTCATTTTTTCCTGCTTGAAATTTATATAAATAATCATTTTACGACTACATAAAATCCGTTTCCGTGTTTGACAGTTTGTTTAGCCATTAACAATGAATTACAACATATGTAGTTTTTATGAGCAGAGCAGACGCTAGGGACCCCTGTCCTACCTCTGTGTTTAGAGATTGCTTCTTTTGTTCTTTTAGAGAGAGAGAGAGAGAGAGAGAGAGAGAGAGGGAGAGGGGGAGAGAGAGAGAGAGAGAGAGAGAGAGAGTAGTAAGGTGGATGAACGCGTGTGTTGTTGGAGGACAGAGAGCGAGATGCTGCGGACACATTCCTGAAAGATGTGCAAAATGGCGCAACTATGCTTGGGTCCAGAAAGCCACCGGCTGTAGTTTAAAGCTGATCACTGCATTCCTATCCTGTTCTTCGCTCTCGCCTCATCTTCTTTCTTGCATCTCGTGTAAATTGTATTGTGATTAAATGGCTACCAGACGGCACCCCCAAGCTCCATGCTTCCTCGGAATACTATTGCTCTCTTTTGTCGGTAAGTATGAGATTGTGCTACGGGATCCTCACGGTACCGGGTCAGCAACAGAGCTGGATCCCAGCGCGATTGACCGTGAACTTGGCAAGATTAATTACTGTCGGCTTTAGCAATATTTCTCTGTGGTTGCACTGTTTGTGTTTAAAGCAGCAGTGATTTGAGTGGGTGTGTTGCCTGTATGTAGAGGTTAAATACTGAGAAATGAATTGATTTTTTGGTATAGAGAATTTCACGCCCTTAATACAAGATGTTAAGGTTTCATGCTGTTTTACAAATACCTAAATGTTTCAGTTACATGTTAAGTTGACTTATACTGGGAATTTGGTCCCACGCGTGTTTGCTTGTTGGATGAAATATGACAATAAAGTGCCGAGGACATTTCTTCTAAAACTAATACTGTATGTCAAAAAACAATATGGAACTGGAGCCTTTCCTTTATACTCTAATTTGCAGTTGAAAAAAGATTGGGTATAATTTCTGATATGAGTTAATTATGTAGTTTGTGATCTGTAGAGTCAGTCAAGATTAGAGATTGCTCTTAATGTCTGTGAAGTAGTACAGTACAGTATATTTATGCATATATATTTTAAGATCATGTTTATGTGCTTTGACTGTTATTTAGGACAGCAATCACTCTATATGTTTTCATCTTCCCTGTTCATCAGCCTCAATTTCTTTCCTTTAATATTTACGATAAGACTGTGGCCTTGAAAAGCTGTTTTTAGACCACACAGATATCCACAGCACTCTATTTATGGTTATAGAACTATTAAACTTCCACAGATCATGTTGTCACAACAAGCTGTTTGTTTGTAGTAGTTAGGGCTTTAATTTATAACTGCAAAGAGAAAATGTCAAATATTTTATTCACAAAAATGAAACATGTCATAATTGCAGTTGCTCTTTTGCAGCAATATTTTCTAAACTGCAAAGAAGCTGTTCTGGTTCTCAGCCCACTTTTGAGCAGTTTGTGTCTATTACAGACAGCAGGCGCTTTGATTGATTGTCTCCTTTTATTGCGTATCCCGTGTAGTGAATACATGTGGAATATACTGAAGTGTGCTTTTGATTTGAAGATTGTATGTCAAGCTGTTCTTCTCTTAAATGGCCGTGGTTCCTTTGTTCCCCTATGATTGTCAATTTGTGTGTGCACACATGACCTGTTTCCTTGGGGTAGAGGGCAGCGTATAGATGAACACGTATAGGAGCACAACATTCATATAATCAGGAACTTGTTTAGTATTCAGAAAGCTCATTTCTGCCTACTAGTTCGATCATGATAAGCCAGCCACGTACATGTTGAGGTCATGTGTTAGAATTATTGGCTTATCCTGGAGTTTGTCTTCATCAAAAAGATTCCCATTATTGTTGGGTGCCATTTCAGAGCTGTCAATCAAGATGGTACTTAGGAGAGGAAGAAAGATTGAGTTGGAATAGCACGGATCATGTTGTTAAATTACTGGATGTCTTTTGTTGTTTGTTCTCCAGGGGAGTTATAAAATATTTTTTTCTTTTACGGTTTTCTGGTTATGCCAATTTAAGGTAGAACGTATGAATCAAATGCATTTTGTTCAACACATTTAATTCACTAATAGTCTAATAGTAAAAGTGATGAAAGAATATAAAATCACAATTAGTTCATTAATATACACAAAAGAACATATTTTATCTTTTCAAGTCAATAAATGTTGCAATTTTGCAAATAATTAAGATGTACAGTATTACTGTAAATTCTGTGAATTCACATGCCCTTGGTTTTTAGTTAACTGTGTGTAAGCTGTGATTCAACAACTTTAGCATGAATATTTCATTTTGCCTTGTTATTGATTAAAAGGGCTCCAGGGCTGTGAGATAATGCGGAACACAGATGAAAGTTCTTCCTCAGAGAGAAGTATTATGGCCACATTCTCATGTAGTGGTGAAGGCCGCACCATTGCAGCCACAGGCTGTGTGCGCGTGTGGAGTTCAATGAGAAGGCTATGAACGATTGAATAATTTATATTGTTGCATGCCTGTGAATATTCTGCAAAAATATGCAGTGTAAGTCCCTCACTGTATGAATTAATCTTCTCATTATGCATTGATGGAGCAATAAGAACTTTAATTGAAAAATTCCTTGAATATCAAGCCTGGTCCATTAGAATTAAAACAGCGACTGCTGAAACAATCTGCTCTAGTTTCAGAGTAATGATGGTTTTAAGGTCAATCTACAAAGTGTTACTTTTTCTTTATTCTTCTCAGCTGCTTCAACCCCAAAGATTTCTTTCTGTGAATCTTGATAAAAGAAATCAGCCCTCCCTTTGACAGCATGTATCAGTGCTTTGTCAAAAAAGACCTGCAGTGTGTGCAGAAGGCTGTCACAACAAAACCTTGGGAGGAGTTTAGGAGATGCAGGAATAAGGAAAAGTAAAGAGTTTGTGGAAGGAAGTTGATTTATTGTTATTAAACTAGCTGTAATGAATGCAACAGACAGAATGGGTCTTAAAACACATTATCAAAAGTTGACAATAAAATTCAACATTAGGCAAGATAAACAAGTGCAAAAACAGTGCAGGGTGTGACAAAAGGCCGAAGATATCTTAAATTAGAATGAATTTAAGTACATAACTTCTTCAAGAGGAAAGAGGAATTTAGAGTGCAAACTGCCTAACACAGTTTAGCACAGCTTGGTCATTTAATATCTGAGTGGTAAACTAGATTAACTAATTGACTAGTTGGCTGACTTGTTGATTTGTTAGCTATCGTGACTATAAAGAAAGAGAGGAGATAAGAAAGTGAGGTAAGGCAAGGTTGTTTGTAGAGCTTATTTTATTACAACTGTAATTCAAAGAATTTTACCTTGGCAAGAAGAGGGGGCCGGGGCTTCTGAATGTTCACGCCAAATCATGATAAGCCAAGGATATATAAAGTGACAGCCAAATGATTTTTAGAGCAGAATTATACTTCACTAATGAAACTGAGCTGCCTGTGGTCTGTGTGTGCTTTAATTCAGTCCGTGACTGGTATGATATTTCACCCACTCAAGGTCAGGGAGAACAGAATGGTTGGCATTTAACAACGCGCTGGTGTTTTGATTACATTATAATCACATTTATATGAAACAGGACAGGATACAGATCACGTTGCTATAGTTGACACTGGAAATTTGCAGGAGGAAAATTAACATTGAAGTATATATTGCATTATATTGCTCATGGTAATGATTTAATTTCTCAAACCACATTCAGTATCTGCTTGGTTCAGAACAACGCCTAATACGTGGTCCAAAAATATACTAATAAAAAAATTATATTCTGTTAATTAAAGCAAAATACATGTTAATATAGTCCAGTTTTTCCTTAGAGCAAACAAAGTATAGTAAACAAGACGTATAGTAAGCAACTGCTAACTGCTCAATTTCAGTCTTTCTCACACAACACAATGGTTTTAGAACAACTGATATACAGTGTAGCTGACAAGCCGCATGCACTCTGACTTTAGTATATTTATGATACACTGTTGTTCTTTTGGAAGCATTCATGGTATGGAAAAGACCAGCTTGAGCATCTTGTTAAGTCCTTAAAAATTACATGGGCATCAAATGACATGAGAGTGAGTAGATGATAGTAGCATGAAAAGTTTAGGGGTGAACTATTGCTATGTTTTGTCATAGGTCATGCTTTGTCTAAGGTCATGTTTTGTTTTCTTTGGTGCTGATAAATGTTGGCTTCTGTGGATGTGTGAACAGTGATTGAAGCTGATATGGTGTGGCGTGTACCCGTGTGTGAGCGCCACTCAGAGTCACTCTGTATGTGTGTCTGCCCGGCAGGCTCCAGGACTCACGCTGAGCTAATCCTGAACTCCAGGGTGCTCTAGTCCTGCTTAAACTCCAAACACTCTGCAATCAGTATGTGCTGCATCTGTGTGACTGCTGCTGTGTACTTGTTCTTGGCTTTTGTCTTTCTTTGTTTTCTTTTAATACGGTTCTCTCCTTTGCCACTGCTGTCTGCTGCCTCTCCTTCGGTAGTTTCTTTCATGTCTTGCTGTATGTGTATCTCCTTGTTTGATGGAAGTGGCATCTGAGTTCAGTCGGGCCTTCTTTTAAGTTTTCTAATCAATAACTCCTAAATAGGCTTTACTGATGTGGCTTCTGTTTCACACTGGCTTAGCAAAGAGCTTTACTGAGCATACAGATGGTTGACATAGAAATAGTCAAAATAATATCTTAATGTATTTTTAAAGCCTTCCCTGCATTGACCCTATTGAAGCTTGGGTATAAAATGAAGTACTCGCATCAAATTATATCACTGTGATAAGCTCCTTAATATGTCTTTTTAATAAAAAACCAAAAGCAGAATTCAAGAGAAGAGAGGAATGGAGAAGAGAGGAGAGAACATTTCGAGTTACTCAGGGGACGTGTGTGAAATGCTGAGAATGATTTCCTGCTGTTGCTGTAGTCAAACCTACAGAGAATTTAAAGAAGAAAACTCATTTCAGACATGAACCTGGAACAAAGGAGAATAACAGAAGTGAAAGATTTAGCCCACTTTAGTGACATAATGAGAAGCTGTAGATCTGGTCTTTCTCTATTTATTTGGCATGTGATCTGCAGGGATGAGTGAGTCAATGCATTCCAGGGCTGTATCTTAAAGAGGGGGTATATTTTAGGGCTGGAATTTGAGCGATGATGCTAGAGTTGGTCTTTAGCTGCCCCTTTTGTGCCCCCCACCCCCCCAATCCTGCTAACTTCAGATGGATTCCTGAGCCGCGGGCAGAGGCTGCTACTGAAACCTGAGACCTCAAGCGCTGAAGCTCAGGAGTCCACTAAGCTCTTCTTTATATCACACTAAGTCAGGGCAGCATGCTTGCCTCCCTATTTATTGTCCCTCTCTCATTGGTATGAGTGTTAGTGGTGTGCCGCAGGACATTATTATTAAAAGGGAACATTTAGTGAGATGTGGTACTGTGGGGTGACTGTGTGTCTGGATGTAATGTTTAGTTCAGTGGCATAAGATCAATGGTATATCTCACTCTGCTGTAAGAGTACAAGAGTTCAACTGAACCCAGTAACATTCAGTTAAGGCTTAAGAAGGTTAAGGCTGTTTTGTACGTATTTTGCCATCTGTGTGTGTAATAATAATAATAATGATAATAATAATCATAATAAATATTAATAGCCCAAAAGCCATGTTTGTTCTGTCTGTCTATCTTTTCTATTTCTTTTTTCTTTTTTTCTCATTCAGTCTTTCATTAGACTACTGATCTGAAAAGAGTCAAAGCGTCTCTTAATTACTGTCATGTCTTGTACCCAACTACCTTTGATGAAAACATGCACATAAAGAACTGTCTGAATAGAGTCTTTCAATTCATTTAGCCTCTCTAATGCAATCTTTAATCTATGTGTCTATGTACTTACAGGTATGACCTCTGGGGCCGAGCTGTCATTCACGCTGGAACCCAGTGACATCATTGCTGTTCAGGAACAACCTCTTATGCTACACTGTCAGGTGGAGGGCATTCCACCAATCACCACGCAGTGGAGGCGCAATGGAGTGCCAATTGTGGAGGACCAAAACTATGCCATGTTTGCTAATGGCTCGCTTCTGATTGGTCACTTCCAGAAGACCAAACTAGATGGCTTGTCTGATGAGGGAGATTATGAGTGCATGGCCCAGAATTTCTTTGGGCTAGTCTTGAGCCGCAAAGCCAGAGTGCAGGCTGCTAGTAAGTGCCACTTGAGTTCTCTCTACTTCAGAGAAAAGAACTAACTTAGTCCACACTCCACTAATGCATCTGTTCATTTAGAGAGCATCTCTATGGCAGATTCTTGAAAAGGGTTCTGGGTGAAAATATTTCTTAAAGGAATATTTCACCTTAAAATAAAACTTCTGTCATTATTTACTAATAGTATTCCATATGCATATGTTGTAAGCTCTTCTGCAAAACACATGACACATGCTTTTACTTTTGTATTCCGATAGGAACAACTTGAGGGCGAGTAAGCAATGGCAGGGGTTTCTTTTTAAGTAAACTATATGCTTAATATTTTATTTAATAAGGACTGTTAATTTGTTAGCAGTTATTAAAAAGTGTTATACCAATATGTCTTTCAAATCCCAGAACATTTCTTCTGACATCTGTTTTTCTCCTGACATCTGTTCCATACAGACTGGGTTGGATTTGCTCTTTATTTCTGGCCAGCAAATATTGGTGCTGTTACATTATCTGAGGAAGCTTAAGTGAGTTTGATAGAAACCACCGCCAGCTCATTTAAAGGGTATGCTGGGGTTTTCCACATTCGTACAGTGTTACAGCGCGGCGTGGTGTACACTCAGGCTACATTAACTTTGGATGAACTGAACATGAGGGACACAGGGGGCTGGGACAGGCCATTTGATATATGGACAATGGGCTCCTTCTATTTCTGAAGATAAATTGGCTTGTAGGATCCAGTCTGCCTTTTGTGCGCTACTGCGGCGCTCCCGGTCATGCTTGTGTTGTGATTTATATTGCTTAAATCTCTGGCTCTTGTATTGAACTTAACTATTAAACCCCGCCATGCTGTGCTCTTTTCGCATGGCTTTTGTCGATGTCACAATAATCTAGAGTGCTGTTGTTCGCCCACTTGCTGGTCGCAGGCACCAAGGCTAAATTTGCTTTTCTAGTTGCCCGTACCCACTGCGGCCCTGTATGAATCGGGCCTTGTTCCCATCCGGTGCTGAAGCGTTATTACTGTATTGTCCTTATGATTGGATTTTCATAAACTCAGCGTGCGTTTACAGCAACTAAAGATGACTTATTATCATTTGTTCACTCTTATGTTGTCTAAAATGCGTTTGATCCTTTGATACAGATGCTGGCTAAGTATAAAGGACGTAAGAAGAAAGAAAACAGAAGAGCCTTATGGAGGCTTCTTTATGTTCTCTTTAGCAGTTAGCAGGAGGTGGTTGTGTTGCCGTGGTTGTATATAGTAGCCAAGGGGAGAACAGAGTTGGTCATTAAATGCATGTCAGGCGAGTGTTAATTTGAAGGCACACAGCAGTGTTAATGTGAATGTGTGTTTTTGTGATGATGTGAGAAATTCAGGCTGGAAATATGACTGTCTATCTCTCTCTTTCTCTCTCATACTGTTACATGGTGCTTCAAAAGAAATGAGCTCTCAGCAATCAAGTCCTTTCCCATCAACTTCACTCGATCAGGGCTTAACCCTTCGCTTTACCTTCGTCAGATTGACCAGTGTGAGAGCAGAAAATGTATATATAAAGCAAAAGAAACGTCAGTATTTGTGTAATCATAAAATAGTATTTATTAGGCTGTAAAATGCCATAATTTAGTGATATAAAAAGTTTGTTCCACCTGTTTCTTTAAAAAGGCACACAAATCAATCATGCACATGGCCTAAGCAGATCAGTTTACAAAGATGATGCTGTGTGGGCAGTGATGACAGACTAATTTACCATCTTTTTCTTGAATGCATCATACGTTTACAATTGATTCTGCCTGTGTTGAGATAAACAGTGGCTGCAAACATGCAGCTCTGTGGCTGTATTGTTTGACACAGAAAGACATCTTTGCCTGCGGTCTTGTCACACACATACACACACACTCCGACAGCCCATGCTGTGCCATATCTGAACACAGCGGTCCATTTGTTGGCTTTGCGGTGAGGTGTGTGTGATGTGTTGAAGATCGTTGACTTGATGCACACACACCCTGAGTGAAGTGAGACTGCCGCTCTGTGTGTAGGCAGCACACTGCTGTGTTGTGGTACATACTTTGGCTTCGCTCCCAGTGGGCCACTGGTTACCGCATGGCCTCTGAAGTTACAACGCCTCTGCCACGCCGCGGGGAACAGTCATCTCGGCTGGCTGGACAGGAGGAACCTTTAAACCCTCGCTCTCAGGGGCACTGATTGGTAAAGGTCAGCGCATAGTTACTTTTAACACCTTTTTCGATTTCTCATTGGATACAAAGGAACAGTCTGTGTACTTTCTGCATAAATTGCAGGTGAACAATGGCTCTCAGATAATGTGGGATGCAAATTAAATGGCATAAGAGATGGAGATCTATTGTCGGGCTAAATGATTGACAAGCAGAATTCAGTGGACAAACACAGTGAGTAACGCTTAGATGAATACGTAATATTATAGGATTTAATTTTTTGTCGTTATTGTTTCACAAATACTGCAATGAAATTAGCTATAGGTGCGATCAATATACAATTAGGTCTTTGCTGGGTACACTGCTTCCTCTGAGTACACAAGATAAACACATAGTGAAATTTATACATAGAATATGATTATATTTGTTGTAGTACTGTGTAAAAACTAAATCAATATTGTGATGTGAACAGAACTGCATGAAATTGTAAGGTAATGACTGGCTTATTTAGAAAGAAATGACCTTTAAATATGACAATCACATCTAAGTGAGCAATAATGTTGGCTGTCTCTAATGTGCACCAACTACTGGGAGGCAGGAAATAAAAGTGAATCCAGAACAGGAGTATACTGACTTTCAGACCTCTAATAGCTCCTACAACAAAGTAGATTCACTTGGGAAACCCTAGTTGGGCATATTATTTATATTTTTAATATAAATAGATGTAGAAAAATTCCACTATATGTATACATATCTTAAAATTCCCTCCCTGGACTTAGTCCTGCCAAGTCCAGCCCTTGTGGTGGTACCTGATCCAGTGATGGTACCAGATAGAAATAGATTTTGATTATATACCCTATAAACATAATCATACACCATAAAATTTACATGGTACTTCAAGGTATGGGCTACTTTACAGAACACCATGGTATATTCACAATATTTTGTCAATAAAGTGTTTAACACATTAACAAATAAATACTACTTTTATTTTTAAAAAATGTGTAAATCATGTTACACTCATGAGATAAAGACTCCAATCTATTAAAGCTATTAAATCAATAGCTTAATAATATCTGTTTTGTTTTACATGGTGTGTTGCCTTCTGGTGGTCACCATGTTGAGATTATCTAACTAGTCAGTATTTTAGTAAAAACCCTGTTATTGGACACCTTCTGAAGTAAATGAATCTTGACAGACAGCCAGACATGATTTCTACAATTAACATATGTAACTGTAAACTGTTGTGTGTTGCCGCATTGAAGCAATTGTCATATCAGCTAGCACAACATAAACAAGAAGCTTTGAGGAGCTAGGTATGTGAGTGTGTATATAACAGTTTACATACAGTTTAAGGGGTATGAATACTTTTGCAAGGCACTGTATCCTTGCAAAAGTATTCATACCCCTTAAACGCTTTCACATTTTGTCACCTTACAACCACAAACTTTTGTTTGTATTTGTATTTTATTGAGATTTTATGTGATAGACCAACACAAAGTAGCACATAATTGTGAAGTGGAACGAAAATGATATAATTTTAAGCAAATACAAATCTGAAAAGTGTGGCGTGCATTTGTATTCAGCCCCCTGTACTCTGACCCTCAAAATAAAATCCAGTGCAATCAATTGCCTTCAGAAGTCACCTAATTAGTTAATAAAGTCTACCTGTGTGTAATTTAGTCTCAGTATAAACACACCTGTTCTGTGAAGGCCTCAGTGGTTTGTTAGAAAACACTAGTGAACAAACAGCATCATGAAGAAGAACTCACCAGACAGGTCAGGGATAAAGTTGTGAAGAAGTTTGAAGCAGGGTTATGTTATAAAAATATATCCCAAGCTTTGAATATCTCAAGGAGCACTGTTCAATCCATCATCCAAAAATGGAACAAGTATGGAACAAATGGAACAAGCTCCAAAAACTGAGCAAGGAGAGCACTGGCCAGAGAAGCAGCCAAGAGGCCCATGGTCACTCTGGAGGAGCTGCAGAAATTAACAGTTCAGGTAGGAGAATCTGTCCACAGGACAACTATAAGTCGTGTACGCCACAAATCTGGCCTTTATAGAAGAGTGGCAAGCAGAAAGCCATTATTAAAAGAAAGACATAAGAAGTACCGTTTGCAGTTTGCCACAAGCCATGTAGGGGACACGGCAAACATGTGGAAGAAGGTGCTCTGGTCAGATGAGACCAAAGTTGAACTTCTTGGCCTAAATGCAAAGCATTATGTGTGGCGGAAAAGTAAAACTGCTCCTCACCCTGAACACAACATCCCCACTGTAAAACATGGTGGTGGCAGCATCGTGCTGTGAGGAAACTTTTCTTCAGCAGGGACAGGGAAGCTGGTCAGAGTTGATGGAAAGATGGATGGAGCTAAATACAGGGCAATCCTGGAAGAAAACCTGTTGGAGGCAGCAAAAGATTTGAGACTGGGAAGGAGATTCACCTTCCAGCAAGACAATAACCCTTAACATACAGCCAGAGCTACAATGGAATGGTTTGGATCAAAGAATGTTCATGTGTTAGAATGGCCCAGTCAAAGTCCAGACCTAAATCCCATAACATAAATTGCTGTTTACAGATGCTCCTCATCCAATCTGGTTGAGCTTGAGCTATTTTGTAAAGATGAATGGGCAAAAATTTCAGTCTCTAGATGTTCAAAGCTGGTATAGACATACCTCAAAAGACTTGCAGCTATAATTGCAGCAAAAGTATTGACGCAGGGGGGCTGAATACAAATGCACACCACACTTTTCAAAAATTTGAAAACCATGTATCATTTTCATTGCACTTCACAAATATGTGCTACTTTATGTTGGTCTATCACATAAAACCTCAATAAAAAACATGTGAGATTGTGGTTGTAATGTGACAAAATGTGGAAAAGTTCAAGGGTATGAATACTTTTGCAAGGCATTGTAATAACACCCCAGCTATTATTTATCTTAAATATTTTACCCTATTAGTACAGTGTTGGCTCAGTGAATAATGACCCAGGCTCACACTTCCTGTTTGTCAGCCTGTATGTAATGGATGCTCCCAGAGCCGAGATTCGTATTGATCAGAGCTGAAGCATCACGGCTAATCTGAAGGTCACCAGGTGACCTTTTGATTCCCGTGCTGAAGGATAGAGCTCTGACGAGCTCTATCTTAATGAAGCACGTGACGGAGCACTCATGCACACTAGCCACAATTCATGTCTCCACACGTTTTTCCCTTATTGTGTAAGCTCAGACGGATAGTTAAGGGATATAATAGGTGAGAGAGTGTGGGTGTGTGTTTCTGTGGCTCAACAGGTGGAGCATGGCATTCGCAGTACCAAGATCATGGGTTTTATTCCCAAGTAACACACATACACATTAAATGTATCACATGAAGGCATTGTAAGTCACTTTGGATAAAAGTGTCTGCCAAATGTATAATATATGTCTAGAATATCACTTGCTCTGGGTATGACCTCTTCCCCCAGAAACCTTTAGTAGCATACAGAAGAAAGGATGAACAAGCTCAATGGCTCACTAGAGGGTCCACCTCCTGTCTGCAGGGCAGATTCTCACACGCCTTTCACACTTCGCTGTGTTCTGTTGCCTGGCTGCTGCTGAAACATCTCATTTGATATCAATAAACGTGTAGACAATGAGCAGACTGCCTTCAGGTCTTCTATTACAATCAGTAAGACTCTAATAGTTCCTACAGATGTCGTGCTGGAGATGAAGCTGAAGTTATTACATGGGTTTTATATAGACTGCCTTGAGTTTTATTTTATTACATGAGACAGAATCCATAGATCTATTTGAAATGTCAAGTTGGGTCTTTCTTCATTTCTTCATTTGATTTTCTGTTGTTCTCCACCTCCCTCTCTCTCACTCTGTTTTTGCGTATACATGTAGGAAATGCTAGTTAACATAGAAAAAATGTATTTCTATATTTTTTAATACAACAACAAACAATACTTACATTAGTCATTCAGTCAGAACTGTGATAGCAAGAAATACAGGTAGTGGTTATTCAGGAGTTTTTTAACTTTGTCAGGAACCGTCCATGATAAAAAAATAGCCCATTTATAGTGAAAAAGCCATTATAATGTCAAGAGAGACATCTTGCAGGAAGCAGTGTCAAACTCACCATTATATTGCGTTATATGCACAAACTATTTCTATGATAAAAATAGTAAATTATCAGAAATGCCAAGAAGAGAGAGACGATGACAAGATGTAGGGAAAGAGGTAGAAAGAGAATTGATGTGAAAACGTGTGCAGCAAACTCACAGAATGGTTTGAGAGTCTTTACAAATAGTCAGCAACAGTATATTAACCACTCGTCTCTCACGACACGTTTACAGTAGGAATGAGATAAATGTACCTGCTTATTTACTTTGTGACACTGCAGGCAAGCTGTTTGTGTAGCCAGCACATGGAGTCTTTAATAAAAAGAGAGAGATGTATAATGGCAAACCACCAGTCAGGCCGCTTTAGCATACAAGAGGCTTTCCACCCATTACTGCACTCTTTCATCCTTTTAGGCAACACCAGTGTTGCGCAGGCCGCGCGAAGAGGCCTTTCTCCTGCTAAGTGAGGTGACATAGATCTGCTCCTTAGTCCTCCAAATGATCAAAGACCTCTTTTTCTGCCCCTGTGTTTTTGTGTCTTCTGTTTTTGTGCACATTTTGTAGACACTGGCTCAATTTGCACTCTGGGGTAATTTTGGCCATTTTGCTTCCCACTGGCATGAAGACAGAACACAACCGTTACAAAAAAAAAGGTGTGATTAGCAAGGTTCTTTACAACCCCCCCCCCTTGAATAAAAAAAACCCTTCTGCCCCCAAAACGGCCACTCTCTCCATAAATTACACTTCCCTTTCTCTTGTCGCCCATCTCTGTGAGTGCGCAGTCGGGCGCTGAGCTCCCGTTGCCACTCTCAATCACACCGGCCTTTCAGGAAACGCTTATTTTTGCAAATGTTTCGTCTTTGATGGCTTTGCTGCTTCTTTTGCTCCATCTCCTCCTCCTCTTCTCGCTCTCTTCAGTTCTTTCTTCCTCTTTTGCTTGTGAATCCTCATTAGTTGGGTCTCAGGAAGCTTTTCATAGTTTGAATGAATCATGGAAGTAGTACGGTGGATCGAGCCGCATGGTTTTTCCTGCTTCCTGCCCCCTCTCGAGCCTGTCACCAAGCAACTGATCATAAAAGCCCCCGCCCGTTACCAAACAGCTCTCAGAGATCAATCGAGATGGATGTGCTTTTGTCCTTTTCTTCAGCGTCAATTGAAAAGAGTTTAAGCTTTGTTAAGTATTAATTTATTTTTTCTCACCGTCTCATTCAGCCTTCTTGGGCTGTAATTGACCCGTCGGTTCTGGAGGCGATCTGCTAAATCTAGATGGAAAGGCTAAAAGTGAAAGAAGAGACCAGGCCATGAAGAAACTGCAAATAAATTGAAACAGATATCGAAGGGTGATTAGCTACTATGTGGCACTTGCTCTTTGCAGTTCAGTATACTGTACTTTTTATGATCCAACATAAAATGGAAACTCCTTGGGTACGGTCAATCCTGACGGGTGAATGTGAGAGCGATAAAACGGCAGATTGTAAAGACCATGGCAGAATGAAAGAGAGCAGAAAGCTCCAATAAAAAGTGCCTATAGAATCTCTTGTTCAGTCACTATTACGAGCATCTTTTTAACGCAGACATTCCAAATGAGATTTGACATTTTTGCTGGCCATCGTGTGTCAGCAACAAATCCAGGGTGCTGAACGTGAGCTGTTTTGTTGGCAAAACCAGAGGGGAGGATATGTTGACACATAACCATCAAAGCAGAGGCAGTTACAGGGTTGTCGTGCTGGGCGTGGGGGAGGGGGACCCTCGCTTTCTCTCAGTGTGTCCCTCCTTCTGCTCTTTCCTTCTCCACTGGTTTTCCTCTCTATCACTCAACAGTCCGTGTCCTGTCTCTTTCTTTTGTCCTGCAGCCAAGCTCCACCCCCTCATACCCTCAATCCCACAAGCCCCCTCTCTCCCCCTGCCCGTGCAGAACCCGGCCACACCCCACTGGCACAGAGCTCAATGACACATGCTTTCAGGTCAGAACCGCCTCACAATGGGGTGTGAAGAAGGAAGAAAGAGAGGAGATGCTGAAAAGGATGAGAGCCCTAATTAAGAGAGAAAGAAAGATTGTAGGTAATTTAGAATACCATTATAGAAGACACTGAAACCTATTGCTTTTTATAAAAACCTATTGAGATTTTATGGGCTTTGAGTGTCTGATTTGTGTGAGCCATTAATGCAAATTTTCAAACCAAGTATTAACTTCAGACATTTTCTCTTTGTGATCAGACTTACAATATTCACGCAGCAGTCCAAAATTATTAAAAATCCTGTAGACATACTTTAAAAAAGCTCAGTAGAAACATCCTAGCAACCACATAGTTTTGTACCAATGCCTCATAACATCTTGGCAACCACATAGCAACACCCTGAAGACCACATTGCATTATGACATGAGTGGTGCATCTGTCTGTTATGCGCAAGGCAAGTGATTTCATGGCAGATCAACCTTAACGTTAAGGTTACTGCTTTGTAAAACAAGCAAAAACACTTTCATGCAGAAAAAGGTGAGATCAGGCAGAGTAAGAGAAACCGGAGATTGAATAAGGAAGAGCGTAACAGCTAAAAATAGAGTCCATATAGAGTCAGATCTGCCCAGGGACCCTGTTGCATCTGTCATTACGGCTAAGTCTGTAATTCACCAGAGGTGAGCTATCAGGAAATTCAGCACCTCTCAATTCTCACCCTCTCTGGAGAGAGTGTTTTTAACAGTTATTTGTATGCAACATTCTAAATAAAATGGCACACAAGAAGAGTTCATGGAAATAGACCCTCATTTTGCCATCGTGCATCAGATGTAGACTTGAGTCTCAAGGGTGCTTGAGTGTTTTCTCTCGCTTGAGGGTTTGAGTGTTTTCTCTCAGTTTTGGCCTCTTCCAATCTCAGATATGTTAGAAATGATCTGGGAAATGCTGTGCTTGACAGTTATAGGCATGGGTTTGCACAAATTTCACGCATGGGATAAATTTGTGTGTTTACTAAAAAAGGAAGTTAATTTTTTGTCACATTTACTGACTTGTTCCTTATAATAATTGTGATTTTTTTATCACAGATGAATAAATGATTTTTTCAACCTGTTGGAATGACATTCAGATCATAATCATTATTGGAGGTATTGCACAAGTCCATGTATTTATTTCCTCATGTGTTTAAAGCATGAGGAATTCTGGAAGCCTTCCAGCAAGGTCAACAATTAAAGGTGAAAGGAAACAAGTCCTGCTTTTGATTCTCCTGCTCTGCATGCATTTACCTGTTAGCATGATAATCTAATCCAGCCCCGGCACTTGCAAAGTAGATCTTTCTGGCACAGCTTGAATGGATCAGGGGGAGAGTGGAGATATGGCTCATAGCCAGAAAGGGAAACGGGTACATCTGAAATTCACACACTCTTAAAACTGGCAGAGGGGAGACCAGAAGCAGCTGTCACATAAATATAAACTGCTGTCTCTCTGGAGTGGCAGCTCCTTCACATGTATCAATCATCTCTCTCACTCTCTTTTTCCCTTGCTTTGTTTCTTTTCTGTTTAGTTCTCCTTCGTTTTCTCCAGTGGTTTATATCTCGTTCATGACTTTATTTTCAAGTCTCTCCCTCTCGCACACTCTCTCTCTCGCTTTTTTTACAAGTCTCATTCTAGCAGTGAGCTGGATAGCGTGCTGATGATTAATGGAACTCTAAAGCAGCAAAGAAAAACAGCTGTCGTTCACTCTCCAGACTTTAGGCCGCCACTTATTTTTGCTCATCTTAGGCTGGTCGATATTCACTTCAGTTCACTGCTGGTATTTGCCCTGAGAAATTCCTGTAATTCTCTTAAGGACTTTAAGAGTCAGAGGCCATCAAGATGGCACGCCAGGTTGGTTTTATAACACACTGTTCAACAGTCAGAACTAAATAATGACTGCAAGAAATGTTGTGTTTTCCTAGAGCCAGTGAACTTGGTAATGGGCTTTAACTTGATGTCAGGCTTCACTCATTTGGCTTCAGGTCCACTTTAAGATTCAATGCCATTGTTAAGAGGATTTTTCCACTTGGTTAAGAAGGGGGCTTCATTTGGAGGGCAGGGGTTGTAAATGAATTCTGTCCGGATGTCTCAGGACCACCCCTGCTTTTCCCAAACAAGCAAATGAAAAGAGCTTCTGTGATCACTCCTGTCCTGGTTTGAGGCTGATCGAGAGAGAGTGAGTGAGGGAGAGTTCCTCAATGGTGGAGGTCAAAGACAATGGATGAAAATCAAAGAGGAGGATAACTTAACAAAATAACCCCTAAAGGGAGATCAGCTTTTTTATGATATGGACCAGTTTACTTTAAATTATACTGGTTATTTTGTTGCTACTTAAAATAAAGAAATAAATGAATTAAGCAACATTAAATATTGATTTTGAGTTATATTACTTTTTACGTGAAAAGAAAAAGGACAAATTTGCAAAATTTGGAAAAGTTATGTAGGATATTGGTTGTGAGGGACAACAGTCAAATATACAGTTTAAAAGTCATTAAAACATTGCAGAATGCCACTTGACCCAACAAGTGTTCCAGAGAGCAGTGTAACAGATTTCATTATTAGTGAATGTGTATGTCTCTGTTTATGTATCTAACATTGTCTCATCTGCCTGTGTGTGTTCATGTGTTCAGGCATGTGTGCCAGCTTCTCCCAGAAAACCCCATTCCTCCATATCCACTGCCCCGTCACCACGCTTCACTACACTTAACAGCACCTTTACAGCCAGCCGGTCCTGTTAAACACACTTTACGGGCCCCAAGCTATCCACCAATAAAAGCCTCCCTCTCCGAGCAATCCACCAATGAAAACACCCTCTTCCTGTCCGCCCCTATTCGGCAGACATCTTGTTGAGAAAGGTAGATTGGCAGAAACGTGGGAGCCTGAGAGGAAGAGGAGGATGAGGAAGGACAGCAGGAGGGTGCGATGAGGTGCCTCGGCCTGTCACATTTTATTAATCTTTTCTTATATCTCTATTTTCTTCACTGTCTTTCCCTCAAACTTGTGTTCTGCCTCTGGAGATTTGAGATGGTATTTATGGTGCAGTGTTTTTGGCTTCAAAGACCACCCTTCTATCTTTTTGTGGTTTCAGTAAAACTATTTTTTTTAAACTGCAGTGGTTTGAGGTGGCCAAATTCATTTAAGGCTGTTGCAGTCTCCGACTGTGAGGTTTGACAATGTGGCCTGGCCTGCTGGTTAAGTTATTTCTGTGGGGATGACCAGGTTTCTATTTTGCTCTGACTGACGGACTCGTCTGCCTCCGGCCTCCTTTTGTCATCACTTCTCCACAGATTTTTTTCACACTGACTCTCTGTCTCTCTATCTTCTTTTCCACCCCCCCACCCCCAATTTCTCTGCATTTACTCAGTGATTGCAGGGTTATAGGTCACAGTAGGAAGGCGAGGGGGAGGGGTCAGTGGTGAACGGTGACCTCTATGTGTGCACTGGGGCAGAATACCCCTCCCTGTTTTCACCCTTTTCTCCAACACCTCTCAACCGATCCACTCTACTCACCGCCACCCCCACCTTCACTCTTCCATTCCCTGTGTCGCCAATCCCCTCCTCCACTCCCATGGGCCCCTTGGGGCCAGCGACATTGACCTTGGCTTTGAATGAATAAGTTGGTTCAAAGCTGACATAGGGCTGAGCTTTCCCCCTAATATTAGCATCGCCCTGTCTGCCCGTGCTCTGCAATCAGAGAAACGCCACAGCAATGCGAACATGCTCTCACACTTAGATAAAAGCTTTGATTTGTCATGCTGTCATTAGAGATCTGTTTCACTGCTTTAATGTTTTTTCCAAGCCAGTTCAACTCTTAGCTGGCACAATTAAATCCCTTTTCACGCACAGAGCATTTACTTGCTCTGCTGCGTTGGTGGCATAACACCCAGACAGTCAGACAAGATCACTCTGTGCTTTCTGTTGCTGAGAATTATTTGCCCTCATGTTGCCATCTTTCAACCGTTTTATTGAAAGTATAAACCTAGTGCAGGTCATGTTGTCTTTGTATCTTATGTATATGTTATACATAAATCTGTTTGACTACTGAATTTAGATTCAGGAGGATGTGTAT
Organism: Botia almorhae; assembly: GCA_036877575.1. Classification (NCBI taxonomy): domain Eukaryota; kingdom Metazoa; phylum Chordata; class Actinopteri; order Cypriniformes; family Botiidae; genus Botia; species Botia almorhae. The sequence goes on from JAZGTJ010000084.1 coordinate 259,064, forward strand.
AGAGTCAAACATCAGCCCTGATAAAAAAAGAAAACACTGGCAAATGTTTGTTTTGTTCTTTTGATTCATCATGTGGGGACAGTGCACCTGAAAAGGATGGGGTTAAAAGGTAGTCAGCCTGCTCTATTTGGGGCAGGTCACCTGGGGCAAAGCTGGAATTCCACAGGAACCAATTAGATGAAGTTGCCGGGATGGAATGCTGTCAGGGGATTCTGAAAAGAGCAAGTATTCAGTGTCATGTTTTCTATTTTAACTGCACCACTTTGTGTATGTGTGTGTGCAAAAGATATGTTGCAATGGTCAACTAATCAACTAGTCATCAAACAACTGACTAGTCCATTAGTGACCCATACAGAACCCATCCAGATATTTACAAAAATCATAGATAATATATGTTGTGTCAATTACACGTCAAAATGTCACTTATTCAAACATAGTTGTAATATTCAGTATCATATATATACATCACAAAAGTATGTGTATTTCTCTTCATTTACTTTTTTGTTATTGGCAGGTGTGTTCTTACCAAACATAACAGCAACTCAACAGTAAATAGGTATTCATTCGGCTGACTTTTTCAATGCATGTTTTTTTCTAAAGAGAACTACACCTATTACAGGGACAATCCCCCTGGAGCAATCTTAGGTTAAGTGCTTTGCTTAAGGGCACAATGGTGATGGCTCATGGGTCTCATCGAAAGTGCGTATATATTGTATAGGCCTTCAGTATAACAATTACCTAAAGACCATGGCTAAATCTGAGCTGTCAATGAAAAGGCTAGTGTAATGTATCGCTCCTTTTGTGAGCAGAGCTTGTTGAGCTGGATGAGCAGATGAAGCTGATCATAGCACCATATGAATTAGATAGCAGGGGCCGGGTCATTTACTAGGGTCATTGTACTGAAGACAAAGTGTCTCTGTTTCAAACCCAGGTACTCCAAAGTATAGACAGTCCATCTAATTCAAATTTTCCACAGTATTTTTGTTTGATATGTGTTTTTGTGCTTACTAGACAGCTGCAGGCAAACGTCTCTCTCTTATTGTGTGTCAAGTTTGCTATTTAGTGGTCTCAGGTTTGGCTGCTGGACCTCTGTCATTGTGGAGGTAAAACCTTGAACCTGTACAGAATGTTTCATTCTAGATTCCCCGACCCCATCAGCTCAATTTCAAGGGCACATACACACTGATAAACACACACATACTTTACACTTGCACTGTTTGTGAAAGACACTAAACTACCTCTCTAAATAATACTTTAACTCTTTGAGCTCAGTATTTATTTCTTTGTCATCTTAACACACTCATGCACACCTGAACACACATTAACAGACATTTGTATACAATAAACTATAAGTAAAATATTCTGTTTCCATATATACAGTCATGGCCAAATATATGGGCACCCTTGCAATTCTGTCAGAAAATGCAACCCAGAGAAAATGTTTTGGTACTCACATGTTTGTTTGTTTTTTTGCATTGAAACAACAAAAGAACAGAGAAGTCAAATCTGGCAAATCTGGCAAAAACAATTCAAACAATCGCTCCCTGTAACCATGAATTCACCTCTAATGAAATTTTGGACCACTCTTCTTTTGTAAACTTTTGCTCCAGGTCATTCAGATTTAAAGAATACTTTCTCCCAACTGCTGTTTTGAGATCTCTCCACAGTGTTCTATGGGATTCAGATCTGAACTCATTGCTGACTATTTCGGGAACTCTCCAGCACTTTGTTTGTTACCATTTCTGAGTGCTTTGTGTAGTGTGTTTCGGGTCATTGTCCTGCTGGAAGACCCATGACCTCTGGTGGAGACACAGCTTTCTGATACTGGGGACTATGTTGTGCCCCAAAATTCTTTGGTAATCATCAGATTTCATGATACCATTTACACAGTCAAGGCCTTCTTTGAAGGCCTCATTTCTTTTTGATGGGACAAAAGCTCTACTTTTGTCTCATCTGTCCACAGTATGTTCTCCCAGAAGGTTTTCTCACATAAGTTTTGGCAAACTCCAGTCTTGCTTTTTTATGCCATTGTGTCCTCCTGGGTCTCCTACCATAGTGTCCCTTTTCATTCAGATGCTGACAGATAGTGCGAGCTGACACTGTTTTGCCCTGTTTCTGCAGATCAGCTTGAATTTGTTTGGCAGTTAATTAGGGTTCTTTATCCAGGGCCGCCGTTTGTCAACAGGCAAGGCAGGCAACTGCTTGGGGCCCCGAGCCGGCAGGGGGCCCCCGAGAAACGCACCTCACAGTCAAAACCGCAGTGACCGCATG
>JAZGTJ010000085.1:5387-46710 GCA_036877575.1 Botia almorhae
TTTTTTAGCTTGGATCCTTAGTTTTTTTAATGGGAATTTCTATACCTGTTTTATCTCCCAGGTAATTGCTGTGTAAGATTGTTGACTATTTATTTATTGCTTATTTTGCAGCATGTGAAATCACATGCATTGAAACATAAGGGTAACATAACAACAACATACCATTGGGTTACCTGGTTAAGCTTTATTTTTCTACATATTTCTTAATGTTTTGTTCTCTTTTCCTCGCTCAGCTGTCGTCACAAACAGTGGAAAACAGATCTTCCTTCGTCCAGTGTGGTGATCACCTTCCATAATGAGGCTCGTTCAGCCCTGCTGCGAACTGTGATCAGGTGGGATGGCTCACATCACGCTAAAAGTCTGATGAAGATATTATGGTCTACACTTCTCTGTATTCACAGCCATGTAATTACCTCTTTTCCTGCCCACAGTGTACTGAAGAAAAGCCCATCCCATCTGGTCAAAGAGATCATCTTGGTGGACGACTACAGTGACAACCGTAAGCACCCTTGATCTTTTCTCTTTTTCTGCTTTCCTGCTCATCTTGTATGCCATCAGTGTTTTATTCTAGAGAGCGTTGCATTAAGTTGCCTTATTGGTTTAGCGAAGCGCTGTTTCTTATCAGTTTCTTTGTCACTATGAATCACATCCATATAGCATAACAAACCAACGGTGAGTGGAATTTGATAAGGTGCTGTTTAAAGTGTGTCATCATTGGTTTCTTCATTTCATCGTCATGGTAACAGCTGTACTCCTGACTCCACCATCCCACTGTGTTATTCAGGTGCCAAGATTGTAGTTGCATATCTTCATGTCTCAACTCTGTATAAACCCTTGGTCTGAAGGCCGAATGCCTCGTAATGTCTCCTGCAGCTTCACATAGTCTTAGTACATTTTCTTCTTAGTATTGTCTCTTCTGTTTGACTTAATGTTCTTTCAGAACTGACCACTTGTCATTCATCCTTGTTTTCACAATGTGTATATTGACTGCAGCGAATAAAATAATAGAAATAGTGTCTGGTCACCTGAGCTGATGTGATGATCTGATCTTTGCAGCTGAAGATGGTGCCTTACTTGGGAAAATCGAGAAAGTCAGAGTTTTACGGAATGATCGTCGAGAGGGTAAGCGTTTATAAATTAATAACACAATACCTACACAATAGCTTAATTACAATAACTATCCATCCTAAACATTACTTGGGAGGTTTGTATTTAATAAAGGTGGGAATAGTGTTTTTTTAGCTTTACTTTAAAATCTCCTCTAGGCATTGACTACTAAACTGCTGGTATTGTGACAATACGAAAACCAATGAAATAGGTGTATATATATATGTATGTATTCAATGGAATCGGGGAGCAGTAAATATTAAATGTTTTTGGAAGGCATCGGAAGGTATCTCTAAAGTAAAAAAATGCAGTTTCATAGCCAAAATAAATAGTATTAAAAAAACGTATTAAGTTTAGCTTTAACTTTTAAGTTTAACTTTTTAGTTTAACTTTTGTTTTTCATTTATTATTACTACAACTGCTTGTTGTCTTATTCCTACATAAACTAAACAAGCTCCATGAATGTGCTTTCAAACATCTTTTTTGCTTGATGGTAAGGAAAAAGTTTACTTTTGGCTTTTGTTTTTTGTGATAAGGAGGCAGATTGGTCAGTTATTTTCTGTTTCTTAGTGCTTATAAATAGTTTGACAGTTCTTGACAGTTTGACAGTTTTTTTTTGTTAGGTCAGGATACATAAGCTCTTAAAAGAATAGTTTGAAAAATGTGTTAGCAGCGCAACACACATACTGGGAACACACATATTGATAGAAATGTATTCCTTAAGCGTATCGTAAGTCGCTTTGGATAAAAGCGTCTTCTAAATGCATAAATGTAAATGTAAAAATTGACATTTTGTTCTGTTCTTTATGCTCCTCATTTCAGCACAGTGAAAGCGTATGACCAGGGTTGTGTAGCTCCAGTAATGAAAAATGGCACATTGTGACCCGTGCGCAACATTTTAGTTCCTTTGAAGCCGTATGATTTCCATAGGAAATTGAACAGAAATTGAAGTCGTTTTTCACCGAAAGTTTTTCAAATCTCATTTGCATTCACACGTTCAGTATCCGCAGTTCATGTGAGGCATTTAAATGTGGCGCGCACGCTTTGACATCACTCATGTGAAAGGTCATAGCTTCTCGCATGTCTCATAACCACAACATTTATAAATATTGATGAGTTTTAATGCGTAACGACACAAAGCTGTTTTATAATGTCTAAATATAGCGCACAAGCGATAAGGACTACTTTAATGGTATTTATTTATTTATTGTTGTTGTTTTTGCTGCTTGACGGCCCCCGGTCATCAAATTCTTTCAGTATATGTATGCGAGTAGCTTAGACGTTCCTTATCTCTGTTTGTCATCTTTAGTATAAAAAAGCCTTACAGGTTTGGATTCTTTTTAAGATTGTGTCTGTGATAGATCAGCGCTTTGGGCTCAGCCGGTGTGTGTGTGTTTAATCTCAGGCTTGATGCGATCCCGTGTCAGAGGGGCGGATGCAGCCACAGCCAGTGTACTGACCTTCCTTGACAGCCACTGCGAGTGTAATGAACACTGGTTGGAGCCCCTGCTGGAGAGGGTTGCTGAGGTCAGCCATGTTTTTCTCTTTCTGTCTCTTTGCTTCCCTCTCTCTCTCTCTCTCTCTCACACACACACACACACACACACACGTTCACCAACAAGCACAAAATCTCTGGGTCTTACAGTTTACAGATTTGGCAAATTGTCTCACGTGTTTTGGAGTCTGTAATCAAGCATGCTCATTACAGCAGTGGACATTTAACCGCTCGCTGCAGTTGCCAACATCAGGCCAAAATATTAAAACGGAAGCGCTGATGAAAAGTTTCAGTGTTTTCTTTAGCCAGACTTTCTCAAAGAGCAAACTGTACTTGCAACGGCTCGTCATCAGACCTGTTTGAGCTCTGCCCTGCTGTTTGTCGCCAATGTTTCTCAAACAATCCATAAAGGAAAAACTAATGCCGCCCAACGCATTGTGTTGGTTACACATGCAGATAGCACAGATAAGACCTCAGAGTTATGTGCAAGGGTGTGACAAATGCAAACAAACACACCCGTCGACAAATATGCAAGTCCGGTTTGGTTCAGGATCATAAATTTATACTCACTTACTGGTGCATACTTATCTTTCATAGCTGACCTTAAAGGAACATTTGTGCTTGGTTACATCCTTATGCACACGCAATTACTATGTTTGATGTCCACTCAAGGCTTATGACTTAATGTATGAAAAGATAAAAGAAGCAACAGTACTAAATAAATAAGTGAAAGTTAGTAAAACGGACATAAATTAGTCAGAGGTTTCATAACTTCATTTATATTGGGAGATGTCTTCATTTCCAGTTGAGTGACCCAGATAAGATGATAATCTGATTGTGGAGTTAGTGACCTCTGAATTCATTAGAGCAGTTCATAATTATGTTTATATGAAACATGCATTAAACATTGCCCTGCTTACACAGAATGTAAAATTGGTTTCGCAACTGTGACTACAGCAAATGTGGTTTAATACAGATTTTCCATTTATTTACTGCTATCGCATTACGATTTTAATGAAGAATGTCTTATTTGGTACGTCCGTCTCTTGCTTTAATCCCAGCATGCACTCGAGCTGGCATGGTCTTCACATGTTTGTGCAGAACCTGAAGATCCATGTTATTCCAGCATGGTCTGAGAACATTCCATACAACATCTTGTTTGGTTCAGTGAATGCAAGAAAATCTGATCTTTTGTTCAAATTTGATTAATGACCTGGACGTAATGCAGCATATTTTGTTTTCATTTATTATGTTTTGTCAAGGTTTTAATTGCAGGTTTACGTTTTCAGTTTGGTCTCGGAAAATGCTGGCAAGTTATAAGAGGAGAACTGGGCAAAAGCAAAACTCTTACTGAGGCTGTCATTAATGCTTTATGCTGACATTAGCCACTTTTCCACTTGTTGCAACCACTTAGTTATTATCAGGTTCATTATTTCCAGATTTATACAGTACCAGAACTGCCTTAACAAAAAACATATGTGGTCTATGGCCCTTAATATAGGTATAAACTGTTTATTTCCTGGAGTTTTTGCTGTAAAAGGTGATGAAAAGATGCTGGTATTTGGCCAGAAGTTTCATGAGCTCACGTCAAGCATATTGGCCATTATGTCATCATCACTTATTTTTCCTCTGTTTATAGACTGGTTTTATATTGTAATGTAAAAGGAATATTTCACCCCACCAAAAATGAGAATTTTTACAGCTTTCCGCAGAAAATATATAAATATATTTTCACCACTTAGTGATTGCCATCAGGATGTAAAGGGATATTCATATAGCAAAAAAAAATTTTCTGGAAAAAGTTGCCTACCCTCCTTTAATGTTCATTTTAGTACTGTCTTGATAGTGACCTCTTTAAAGAACTTAACGTTTGAAGTACTGTACAGATTACATTTGTGTTATATTGATAAATGTGGGTGCTGTATTGTAATAATTAAACTGCCCAGTTTAGATCACTGCTTATATACTTTCTGCAGGATAAGACTCGTGTTGTCTCGCCCATCATAGATGTCATTAACATGGACAATTTCCAGTATGTTGGAGCATCTGCAGATCTTAAAGGAGGTATATCTGCTTCATCAGATGTAATGTCATACACAGAAATATATCACATATATAATATACATAAGGCATGCCATTAATCGTGTGTGTATATATATATGTGTGCGTGTGTGCGTGCGTGCTTGCGCGCGTTTGAGGTTTTTCATTTTAAAACCTGTAAGTTATCTGTTGTCAGTAAATATTCATTCAATTACTGTAATCAGCAGGTCTTGTAATTAATTTATTGTAATAAATAATGAGTTTAATTGATTGGAAGCCTGATTTTAAATGCATATTTGTGCTTGAAGTGCATCAGAGAGAATGAGTAAATGCAACATCAGTGACTCCTAAAAAGAGAAAATGTTTCTGTTTTTTTCAAAGGAAATCATTTGATCGATTTTTGTCTGAAGGTTTGAAAATAATGTCTCTCTATCACTGAGCAGAATAGCTTTTAAAGTATAAGCTCTCTGGATACAGTCCTAAGGAATGTGAAAAAAGATATTTCCCTCTTGGTACAGTGTATTTTATTAAACGGCATAGGTTTAAAATATCTTATTTATATTGTCTCATTTCCAGCATATACTGGTTGAATGAGAGCTCTGTCTGCTAGTTAACCAGCAGTCAGATGCTTTGCTATGACATATGATGTGTCTTCTTGCTGTACTGTAATGGCCTTCATGTGGCATTTTCTTAGGCTGTGTTCGAAACGCAATACCAGCACAATGCTTTACTGCCTTCTGTACAGTATATGCTGTATACAGCCTGTTTTTTTATTTACTGCTGCAATTTAAATTTCCAAGCATTTTAAAAAGAAGCTACTTTTTTATATTTTTGAAGCTCAGTGACTCTAGTTAAAATCTATGAAAAGTTGTTTGCAGTGCTTACAAAGCAAATGCTCTCTTGTATACTGTTCGTGCACTACATACACGTACTACATACTTTGGCAAATGCAGTTGGTGATTCTTTTATTCAGTATGTATGCACATACATTGTGCATGCCATACATGGCTGTGTAACCTAGGTTTAAAATATGACTTGTCTGATTTTTCTCCAGGTTTTGACTGGAATCTGGTTTTTAAGTGGGACTACATGACTTTGGAACAAAGACGGGCACGGCAGGGAAACCCCATTGCTCCCATCAAGTAAGAACTGTCTCTTTCCCTAAATATCTCTGTTTCAAATGCTTTGAATCTTTAAAGCAGGAAAGGATCGTTTTATCCTCAGGTGTGATATCTTTTGTTACGCTATTTTATATGCTCCTATTGGCTTGCACTGACACGCTGATGATGCGTTTGTCATATTTGCATACTGAATTGTGATTTGTCTTTATCAGTCATCTGAGGTTATACAGGTCATCAGTAGAAAAGTGTTAAGCGAGGCTGCCCAGTTGCTTTCTATAACAAAACTGTAACACATCTTTTGCTGCCTTGCAAGCCATATTCTAGAAAGCTCTGAGCTGTTTATTTTCTCATGTTTGCTTTGTCATACATTAAAACCTTGCATAGGAAACCAATTCAAGCTACTTTCTTTAAATGTACACTCATAAGATCTGCCCACAGATGATGTAACTGATAACTATTTTAGCAACAGCGCAAACCAATTTTCATAAAGTTCTTGTAGTAGTTAAACAACAAGCTTTTGGAGAAACCCACGTGCTTGCATCTTTGCTTGTAAATGGTCTTGCCTCGAGGGAGTGACTCAAAGTGTATAATTAACAACTGAAAGAGGGAGAAAGAAAAAGAAAGTAAACTGAACCAAATGGGAGATTGCATGGACGGGTGTTGCCGTGATGTGGAATTTCAATCACTGTGCTGCAAGTACATTAAAAGTACATTAAGATAATAAACAATGCAGGTTCTTCTGCCAGTGGCACTCTGGGATGTGCAGTGCAGAAGTCCTCATGACACAGCACTCCACGCGCGCCGTCTTTTAATGAGTCCAGTGTTGCTTAATGACTTTGTTTATGAGGCTGTCTCAGATCACAACATCACAGTTGCAATGAGCACCAGGTTTTATTAAGTGGCAAATGGCCATTGAAACCAAACACATCAGCAGCAGTGGGAACCTAACAATGGTGATGGTTGCACAATTTAAAAATTACTTTGATTTGTGCTTTGCATAGCATTTACTTTATGGGGGTGGTTTTATAATCATAAATGCCAATGAAATGACACTAAAATATTACGTCTTTTAATATTTCAAATAATTTATTTCTTTTTTTGTGTTGTTGATTTTGTCCAGGACACCAATGATTGCTGGCGGTCTTTTTGTAATGGACAAGAACAACTTTGAGGAGCTGGGGAAGTACGACATGATGATGGATGTTTGGGGGGGTGAGAATCTCGGTGAGTGGAGGCGTTATTTCTCTCATTGCCCGGTGTTTCATCTGCCAGCTGTTTGACGCTTTCTGTTTCAGCTGAAGTGAGAGAAGTCGATGAGGACCGGCTGAAGCCACAGCTGATATATTGGTGCACGATTGTGTCACTCACTAGTTGTGTTAATAAGTGCCTGTTTACAGTGGCAACATGTCTGAATGACATCGCATTGAATAAAAAAAACATCAAACCATGTATACAGCATAATACATGAATAGAAATAAATAGATAATCAGTGGTATACTTAACAAGCTTTGTTTTGTTGTACTAGCACTAAAAATCTTTTTCCTGCTAAAATTACTTTATGAGCATATATCATGTTGTAGTTATAACTTTCAGGAGGTCTTTTTAGCAGCATGACTTTATATGTCCATTAAATGACCTTGTGTGTGCTCTAGCGTCATTTGTTTGCAAATGCCTCGGTTATTTGAATGCAATGAAATTGATAGTTTTAAGTGTGGCTTAAGTGCAAGCTACTGTGTAAAACAACTGATATGAGATCATGATACTTCTATCAACAGATCATATGCCTTACTCAGCTTACCACCTTACTCAGCCAAAACCTAATGTGCCCGCCTCACGGGCAGTTCAGGTCAGCACAGCAGAATTATTGCTTTTTATATCATTATCAAAGAAACTTGAGTAGAATTGTGGAATCTGCAGTATAAGACTCGGAAAGGTAAAGTGAGATTTTCAGATTCTGGCTTTGTGTCTGATTCATGGTGGGTTCTGAGAAAAGGTTCTGATTCATTCCACAAACGCAACATTTTTCTCAGCTGTGATGGTGTGGAAAAGGTGACGAGGGTTCCAGAAATGATGCCTTCAGACTGGAAATGACTTTATTTTAGAATGTGTTTATTTGAGGTCTAAATGAACTAGGGTGTTCAACAGAGCAGGCGCACCATCTGTTTATGACATGATTGTATTGTTTGTAGCGCATTTTGGAATTTGCACACATGCTGTTACAAGTTTTGGCATTTTGGTGTGTTTTCCGAACTCCTGCGTTTTGGCAGATCTGAAGTGGTTGTCGGTGTGTATGTTGATCAACCTGTCTGCTTTTGTGCCTCAGAGATCTCGTTCCGCGTCTGGCAGTGCGGAGGAAGTCTAGAGATCATTCCCTGCAGTCGCGTGGGTCATGTCTTCAGAAAACAGCATCCATACACTTTTCCAGGGGGCAGCGGAACGGTGTTTGCAAGGTATCCGTCATCCAAAACAATTTATGGTAGCTTGAAATTAAACTGTAACCAATTTCCTTTTCTAATGAGCATGTTGAAATCGGGATATAAAACTTATATCTGTTATTTTTGTATTGTTAGTTAGGTATTATATTATAATATAATACTAGAGGCAGGCCTCTATTATATCAATATGCCATGAATGAGCCATGTGTTGAAATTTAAATTAAATTTAAAATGTGTTGTGTTTCTAAAAAACATGATAAAATCACTGTAACGCATTTTCTAAATGGTTTATATTGACGTTTCTACCATTTCATAAAAGCAACAAGACCTTTATGTTCAGTAAACATTAAAAATAATCTAAGTCAAGACATTGCACTAGCTAAAGAACATTATTGTTATTGGTCTCATGTAGAGTTTGTTGAAATTAAAAGAAACCTTTAGTGTAGTGTGGTTTGTGTGCTCCACCCTGTGGATGAAAGGAGCACTGCAGCTGTAGTGAGCTCACACATTGAGGCAGAAACCAGGAGACCTGTCAGCTGGCAATTTGTTGCAGAAGGTCTATTGGTGTTGAAATTAGACTCTGGAATAATGCTGGACAGTTTTTGTTATCAGTATCAGCATAAAATACTTGGTGCTCCTTGCAGAAACACCAGGCGAGCAGCAGAGGTTTGGATGGACGATTTCAAGAATTTCTACTACGCTGCTGTACCATCAGCCCGTAATGTGCCCTATGGCAAGTAAGTGTGTATCCATCTTTGTTTAGGAATAGCATTGAACAGACTTGGAGTGTCATAATATACGGTATTGACAATAACAGTGGTATTAATAACCACTGTTGTTGATATTGTGTTAATAATCCACATATGATAGTCAATAATTTAGCACCAGTCTCTGGTTGACACTCCAGCACAGCAGGTGGTGCTATAGAACCTGTTTAACATTTAAGAGCCACAATGGTTACTTAAGCTTCCCTAAAAACCTCAGTGGTTACAAACTCTCTCTCTTTCTGCCTCCCTACACTCAAATTTTGAAGATGATTTATTGGCCGAAAAACTAAACAAACCGAAACACTAAACAAACCAAATTTAAGATGAACAATAGCATTGTTATATAGCATTATTGTTTTCTATTTTAATAGATACCACAATAGTACCGTAAGCCACTATCTAACTCAGAACAACTCTGATTCTCTATAAAATGTTTGTCAAAGTAATTGAGTGACACTTCAGAGATTTCAGCTGTTTATACCACTGAAATGAATTATTAACCCCACACGACTAATTTGATTCATGACTAATGACTTATTTTTCCAGCATTCAAAGCAGGCTGGAAATGAAGAAGAGGTTGGGCTGCAAACCGTTTAAGTGGTACCTTGAGCACGTGTACCCTGAGCTACGGTGAGTGTCCGTGTTGGATCACTTTGGTCCCGTTTATCCTGGTGTTATCTCAGTTGATCTGATCACCAGTGATCAGCTGAATCAGATTGCTGTGTACACTTGGTATATTAACATGCATCTCAAAAGAATCTTGAGACCGTTGTTATGAGACCATTCCATTCCATGGATACAATGATATTGATTGTTTTCATGTCTGGTTCAGGGTGCCAGATCATCAGGACATAGCCTTTGGAGCACTACAGCAGGGCCAGAACTGTCTGGATACACTGGGGCACTTTGCTGATGGTGTGGTGGGGGTGTATGAGTGTCACAACGCAGGGGGCAATCAGGTACCATTCAGAACTCAGGTACTGAACATGTGTGTTTTATGTGGGATGGGACAGCACTGGTGATGATGGACACATGGCAGTGAGTTTGGGTTATTTCACTGTTGGTGGGTGAGTGATATTGGTGAAGAACACACTGGTATCTGGACAAGCTTTTATCATGCTTTTAGCATCCGTGATGACGTTTATAAATTACATTAATTTACGTATGCATTTGTAGAGTTTTATTGGAATACTATAAGCACTTTCTAAAAGCATTTCATGTGACTATCCTAATGCATCAGAGATTAAATGTTTTTTCATACGATATACACTATTAGTGTGCTGTATATACTGTATATACTGTTTTAGTGTGCTGTATATATGGTATATACTGTTAATGTGTTGTATATATGGTATATACAGTATTAGTGTGCAGTATATACTTAACTGGTGTGCTGTATGTATTGTATTAGTGTGCTGTATATATGGTATATACCAGGGGTCACCAACACGGTGCCAGCGAGCACCAGGTCTCCCCCAAGGACCACATGAGTCACCCGCAGGCCTGTTCTAAAAATAGCACAACTCTCTAGTGAGCTGCATCTAAAATTTAATTTTATTCTGTTGCTATTTTTTTAAATCACACTTGCATTTATATAGATTTAAAAATGACAATATCTTAAAAATGTTTATTATACATGAAGTTTAGTTGTTATTTCAGAAGAGTGTATCAAACTTGTAGCCCTTCATATGACAAAAAAACAACGTTTCAAAAAGGTTGGTGACCCCTGGTATATACAGTATCAGTGTGCAGTATATACTTTGTTGGTGTGCTGTATATGTGGCATATATTAGTGTGCTGTATATACTGTTTATGTTCCCTGCTGATCATCACTCTGTTCTGCACAGGAATGGGCTCTAACTAAAGATAAGTCCGTAAAACACATGGACCTGTGTCTGACGGTGGTCGATCGTAGCGCCGGCTCACAAATCAAACTGCAGGGATGCAGGGAGAATGACAGCAGACAGGTGAGCATGCTGTGTATGACACAGGAGGGGGTGAGTTGGAAGAGTCTACTGGCCACATTTTGAACATCATTATATTTCCATTGCAGAAATGGGAGCAGATCGACAACAACTCCAGACTGCGACATGTGGGCAGCAATCTGTGTTTGGACAGCCGCAGCGCGAGGAACGGCGGCCTCACAGTGGAGGTGTGCAGCCCCTCACTGACCCAGCAGTGGAAGTTCACGCTCAACCTACAACCCTAGCCCAGTGCCAGCAATTCCAGCCCTCCCCTTCTCACCCTCGGACAGCCCACACTGGGCTTGAAGTCGCCCCTCAGAGATATTGCTGTCCGGACTCAGGGCCGCCACATCGTGGCCACTCTGGTCTTTAAGGGCCATGGGGCACCGAAATCAAACACAAACAAGTTGATGATGATGAGTTCCATCTAACTATATACCTCACTGTTTCATCTTTTGTCCAGGTCTTGGAAAGTGAATCTAAGTGTTTAAACTTAAGACCTTTTTTTTCTTTTTTCATCCTGTTTCCAGTGCAAATGAAAAGGATCTACTTTCTTTCATCTTTCCTATGTTTTTGCTGTTTTGAGTCTTGTTTTAAATGAATTTCAGCACATTTTTACGACGGAGTCGATGCCCGTCTTTTTATTTTTCTAGTCACATTACATGTTGTTGAATGTAATTTACATGTTTCATGGAGACTCCCAACCTGCTCTGCGATTAGACTGGATTTATGAGTGAAGACAGCTTTAGTTTGGCTTGATTTGATTTGTGGGATCCTGGGATTGGGGAAGGACTCATTTGTTGCGTAAACTGTCACAGACACACTTTAATTTTGAGGACTTTGACAGTCATGTGTTTTCAACATACAGTGCGCACACAAAAGAAGCTGGAAAGAGACCATTTTTTTGTTTTTGTCATAGGTTCTATAAAAATGTCAGTCTTTCTCTTAAAGGTGCAATGTGTAAAGATTCAACCTGCTTTCTCTATGGGGCTCCTGGTGTGTTCTGAAGGAGGTCTGAAGCATTGTACAGAACATGACTGTTGGGTTCACATACTGTAGCACTGGCTGCTAACAAAATTCAGTGTTTATACTTGTCTTTAAACACAAACATGTGCTTCTCAGTCATTTTTGTTCACTAATCATTTGTTATTTCTTTGTTCTTAATAGCCTTTATCTGTTTTCTTTGCAAAGTGTATTATGTGAAATCAAGGTAACCTGGTATCTCCAAGCAAATATGTGCAGATCTAAGATTTTGCTCTTCTGTTCGGGTTTATATATTTTAATTGTTTTCATCTCTTTAATATGTCTGCAAGCATACTGGGTTCTGGGTCATTCAGGAGTTACAGGGGAACTGAAATAATCTGCCTGTCATGAACTGTCCTTCATTTTCTCTTTACAGTCCTGGTGGAATATTATTCAGAAGATTAATCATGATCCATTTAGTAACTGTTGCCAAGTGTGGCTTGATGTCATTACTTGAGCATCCTTTTCATTGTTGAATGTTACTGCCTTTTGTTATTCAATATACTGTAAAGAAATAGGTGGGTATTTTGTGTTGCTAAGCAGCTTTCAAAGTGTGCTTTACAAAATGATCTGACACATCTGGTCTCACAAAGGAAAAAGAATGGGATTCTGTGTGTCTTGTCTGTCTCTCCATTTTTTTTCTTAATACCATGTGGTCATGCCCCTGAAACGTTTGCTTTTTCCATACAAAGATTGCAAATTATCATGGTACTTCAGTTGTCACTGGTTGTCAACTAGTGCTACTGTAAATCTAATGGACGAGAAAGCCTATTACATGTGAAATCAAATAATTTAATCCATTGACCTTGAGTAAGACTGAATCCATGAGTCTTACTCATATACCTGACCTGGGATAATGCTGTAGCATTCAGACTAACTTATTGTAGGGTGAAAAATAAGGACTAAATGAGCCTCTGACTATCATGTGGTCAGCCTTTCTCATTTGTCAGCAGTAAATGTTATGTTAATCTTTGCCTTGTATACGTTTGATTTGTCCACAACACCCTGTATTTTCAAATATTACAGTTCCCCATCAGTGGTTTAGAAGATGGCAGCCAACACATGGGGAAGATTTAGTCTTAATTTTCCTGATGCAGCAGCATCCAGAGTGAATTGTTCAGAAATCGGGTTGACCAACCTGTATTTTAGGGTCTGTGTTTTGTAGTCTTCAGGGTTCCTGTAGTCAGGTGGGTCTCATGCCCACCAGCACATTGCTGTTTTGAATCACGTCACTGGTGAAATGGGATGGCCTGTGCTGCCCACCTTTACCAACAAAATGACAGTATTTGTACAGTGCTGTAAGGTTAGGATTAATGACTTGGAACGATGGGGCTTCTGGGAAACGCAGCCAAATTAGGAGCAATATGTGATGGCCAACTGCAAAACTGAATTGGATAAAATGTTTACATAGCACAGTGTGCCAAAGTCATCTGCTGTTTGATTGAAACATGGAAACACGCCTCCTCAAGGTTAGAACGGTTTAATTTTCAGTAAATGAAGGACTTGTGACCCCGCCTTTTTCTATCATTATGGAAAATGGCAATGTTACATAGGAACATTGGAAAACAGCATGGGGTCAGTGGTTATAGTGTATATGTGTGTATATACAGGATGTATGTCCATGCATGTACATTTACACTCATTCAGTTGCAGTTATAGTGATTTGGTCAAGTGTACAGCGCTTGTATTTGTTCATTGTTTTATAGATATTGCAAACGTTTGAATGACTGAAAATAATTAACTTAAATAAAATTTATATACATAACCAGTCTGCACAAAGTGTATTCATATAACAAGAATTGTGTAGAAATGTTTTTTTGTAAAGCACATGTTTTTTTGTAGAGTTTTAAAACTCTAATTGTTTGGTTGTAAATTTATTTTTGAGTACTGGAATATTGGAAAAACTGGAATATTAACAGGGAAAAGTTTGTTGGAATATTCAATGTACTGTAACTGAATAACTGAATTGCAATGCTGACCAAGGCTATAATCAATATATATCTTGTCACACCAGCCTATAAACAGAATTCTGTATATATATCGATGCAGTCTACTTGTAGAAAGTTGCAATCAAATAGTGCAGAAAAAATGTATAAACATTTATTAGTGTGCAAATTGGTGTAAACTCACAGAGGCAGGGGTCTGGAGTACACGTCAATTTGGTAGCTGGACATAGAGCAAGGGGACAAAAATAACAGCTCACACACTGAGTGACAGATACCCTTCACACCCTATATTCAGTTTCAGCATTCACAGTGAAGATGTATGAAGTTACAACGAGCATTAAACAGCAAGACAGCACATTCACAACATTCATACGTAAATAGATACATGTCCAACACTTGAGTTCCTGTTAAGTGTACCAGGTACTGAGGAATTTTGGTCCAGTAAATGAGTATTCATAGACTCTAAGGTTGTCATAGCTGTTTTCTGTTATTAAAATGTCAGTTTTGATCACCTGCTATTATGCCATACAAAGCTGGCCCTAAAGATTGATGTTATAGCAGCCTGTGCACAAGCTTTATTTATTGGAAGGGTTATTTCCTCATTCACTGCACCGGTAAAAACTGTCATTAATCTCTGTCTCGGCAATCATTTTCACTGGTTTGTGGATTTATCCTTGGCAGAGATGTTCATAGCACCCAAACGTTCACCTACAATATATTGTCTTTCTCTTTAGACCTTGTAGTTACAAAACCCTGAGGTCACCCAAGATAAGGTCATGTAAGGGTCAGACAGTTTAAACCAAATACCACCAGCTCTAATGTTCACCAGCTTTATTCTGGGTTGCACACCTGATTAAAGGAATTGACTATAGTGCAGATGGATCAATCGAAAATCTAAACAATCTTAAAAGCATATGTTGTATTTTATATCAGATAAGCACGGGTGGCAGTTTTTGGCCTTACGTGTTAGACTGTTGACTATGTAGTTTAAATTAAATTTACAAAAAATATTACATTGACATGGAATGTTATGATGACCAGGTTTATAACATATCACATTTTTAACCGCGCATACCTGCATGTTATCTCTCAAAAAGCATATATATCCGGAAAGAAAAAAACATTGCTTTTGTCTTGACAAACAAAAGATGCAGGTATAAAATATGGCATATATATCCTTTCAATGGTATCAAAGCAGCTGACCTTACACAGTAGACAGTTTGTACAGTTGTAAAGACTGAAGCTTCAACACATGGTCTCTAGGTGAAGTTCATGTTAATGCTTTGTTAGTGTTCAGGGTTTCTCGGCATCCCCAAAAAGAGAGAATGAACACAAAATTAAGTGTAAATAGTTGATAAAAAGCACAGGAAATGTATAATGACATCCATTGTGGGTCTCCCAATGGATGTCTCAAACTGTGACACAGATTTACTTCCAATTGTACATCTGTCCCTAACAGTGGTTATTATCCAGTATGAATACAGCACAGTGATAAAGAGGGAAGATGTCTGATTAGATTTATTACCTGAGGGAAATAATCAAATCTTATTGAATTAATGTGAATCGGTTCTTTGAAAGGACAAATTATGCCACAAGTAAACAGCTGGGATTGTAACATGCCATTACTACAGTTACAACAGAGCAACATTAAGATCCTTTCAGACTGATCTGCCAAAATGAATGAGCTCATACAATCTGTCCTATTACAGGATGAGAGACGTTCTATCAGTTCATTCACTTTTTTAAATCATTCTCAAATACAATCCTCCCTTTCACCAGATGAATAAGTCACACAATAAATATCAAAATATATAAATGAATTATTGGAAAACATATTTACATTCTTTTTGGTATACTATATCGGGCCTTTTCTTTAAAGCAAATGTTTAATGCTTTAGACTCTGAAACAATTTAAAATAATAATAAGAGCCTCACACATGTAAGCAGAGCCTTTTTATCGCAGAGCTTTTTTGCTACCCATATATGAACATGCTAATAATGAATGGCCAAAAATGAGTTGATGTATTATGTTAAAACGGATGCCAAAGACAGACTTTATTGATAATCTAATTCTGGATCAATGTAAATAGTGTAAATCATTTAAAATCTGCAAATATCAGTTGAGTGAATCCAGCAAATCCAGGTCTCAGCCACTTCCAAGTGCAAAACGTATTGGGAAAGCATAGTAGTTTATCAGTTTATCTGTGCGGCATTGGTGTACAATTTCTGCAGCACTGTTTAAATCAATGTTGTAGCTGGTTAAAAAGTGAAAGATAATAAATATTAAGTGATATAAAATAGAAAAATGCCCAGATATTTGGAAAATCTTCCTTCGAACGTTACCTAACTAATAAATTGCATGACATTCTCAGTTTGTTGATAAAACCCCTCAATCACCAAATATATACAGTGTATTTATCAGTGCTGAATGTTGGATATGCTGTTCACAAATGAGAGATAATTCACAAAACGTTGTACCTCAGGGTTCAAAACTACATCAACACTATTACTGGAACTCTATTGATAAAAATCATTGCACATCTACAAGGGCACGATCTTTGTGTTTCTCATGCAGCAAGTGTTACAGACTGTGTAGTGACTTATATACAGTACAATGACCTTTTGAGATCCAGGCAGACTCGTTACAGCCAAACAGGGTTTTCAGTGTGAATTTGAAACATGCCAACCCGACTTTCAACCAGACTTGGCACATCATTTTGTATTTATTACATATAGGGTTGCTCAGTTAAGACGACCCTGAAGTGCACAATGTGAGCATGTGTAAGTTGAAAATGTCCATGTTAGTATTATTATGTGTGCGTTTTGTAATGCAGACAGCGCGTGACTCTTCACTGAGTGGGTGAGCAGTCATCCATATCCAGCAGCTCCTTGACCAGCCTTTCACCAAACTGAGCCCGGCTGTAGCGCTTCTCGTGGTAGGCGTCTGACATCTTGTAAAGGATATAAGCGTTGTTGATAGCAATGCTGATGGTCAGCCAAAACACCTGCTGCCACGTCTTATTGGGCTTGTGGAAAATGAAGTACCTGGATGGAAAAAAAAATTATTAAGTGTTGTTCACTAAATGGTGAAACAAAGATAGCAATTATTTTATATGCCCATAGACCCATCTCAAATGCACATATATGTTCATGCAAACTTTCGACCTTGTTTATAAAACATGAGCAGAATAAATTTCTGCATAAATGTGTAAAACTCTCCTATATAAATTCAGTTCATATCTGCTTTGACCTCATGACTGAGGTCCAATAAATGTAGATTGAAGTACATGAATTAAAATGCTGCATGTACAGTAGTTACAAAAGGTTAAATGCATCCTAAGGGTTTATTCTTAATCAGATTTAATGCATGACTCACTTGCTGTACTTATCATCATATTTGCAGATGTAACTCAGGTGTGCAGCAAACGCCTCCACAGCAAGAGGACATGGGATTTCTCCACTCTTCCTCTTAATGATCACCCCTAAAACACCCAGAGTCACTCACAGTGAACATACATTTAACATCTAACTAATGTTCAGTGAGGAACTGCATCTCACTTAAATGTAATGCAGGTTAGGAACTGGAGTAGGTATCTTAGCAACAGGGAAGAAAATACACATTACCTTCTGCCGTATTGAGAACATGAATCAGGCAATTACAGATGACAAGATAAAAGTACTGTTGAGTCATTCATACAAACACTGTTTGTATGCATTCAGTCAAGTAGTCATTTACTTTTTAATGTTAGTGAAATGTAATAAGATCCGGACCATTATTAACCTTCTAATATTCTCATATGCAATATACATATAAAAATGAAGGTTCTTAAAAAGGTTCTTTGTCAGATTCCATGTTGTTTGGTTCCATGAAGAATATTTAACATCCACAGAATCTTTCTCTTGCACAAAAGGTTTCGTGTGGTAAATAAAGTTTCCTGTAGATTGTTAATAAGAAATAAATTGTTATTTCTTTATTCTTTAGGGAACCAAAACTGGTTCTTCTATGACATCGCTGTGAAGAATCCTTTTTAACACCTTTATTTTTAAGAGTGTAAGGATATGTAAAAAACTTTTTAAGAGTTTTCAATTTTGGGTGAACTGTCCCTTTAACTACCAACTGTTTTGTTCATTTCTAATTTACTGTGTGTTACAGTAAATTATATTACAGTAATTTATGCTGTGTTCTATTAGAGCAGTGTGGCATTGTTGGCAAAGACTGAAGTACTCTTGAAGTCTTGAAGACTTTAGGGAAAGGCATTGCAAAGCTATTTATAGACTATGGACTTACGTAGTGTCTACACTTTGAGACTGAATACTGCTGGGATAAGGGCTTCAGTTCAGGTTATGTTCAGAAGACTTGGCAGTACTTTAACACAGCAATATCAGCTTTGAGTTTTCAATCGAATTTTATAGCCATCATTAATCAAAAGCTATATCAGCTCTCAAAGAGAAAATGTTAAAGAAAGAAGAAGCATTTAGTATACGAAGCCATTATTTCAGATTCCAGGGTCTAAGATCTCATTTGTGCATGACCTCCTAAATAAGCTGAAGTCTCAAGTTACCATGTTTCTAGTCACAAAAAGCAACATTGTTATGGCATGAAATAAAATAAAACAAATAAAAATTGAAACTTTTTACTTTACCAACTTAGTATTTCATAATGAAAAAATAAAAATAGAAAAAAAAATCAAAAATAGAAAAATGTTTACCAGTAATCTTGCATGCATACTGTATATTTGCTTTTTGATTGTTATGATAATAATAATAATAAAAATAAGAAACAAAACCGAGATGATTAATAGGATTAAAGAGAGAGAGAGAGAGAGCACAAATCTATTTGTACCAGAGAGGCAAAAATAAAGAGGTGATTGAATTGACACATCGCTGCACTTAACAACACAGTGTAATGAAAATGCCACTATCAGCACCGATGCTTCTCTTGTCTAGCTGCTGTCAGAACACATCAAAGCATATCAAAGGCAAGTGAAGTGCGATAAAATAAGACTTTTGCTTTCATAGTCCTATGATGTGTCCAATATCCATTTAATCCATCAGAGTAAAACCAATCTCAGCTCAGATTGCTACACTTACAATGCTCTCTAGGAGGCGCTGTGCGAATGCTGTTGCTTCTTTGTAAGCGTTGTCATTTGTAGTTTGCATTGCATTTATGTTCCACCACCACAACATTGCATGCATGTTTCCTTTTATTATAAACTGACGACACTGTGAACTATCAATCCTCAGTGTCTTCCTTCTTACCTTCTTTGGTAGGAGAGTAGGCATTAGTGAGGAACCTGAAGTTGCCTTTGTTGTACCAGTTGATTACGGACATATTGCCTTTCATCTTAATGTGAGACTGACCCCGTTGCTGTGGGGTCTCGGTATTAATCAGCATAGACTGAGGAAGACCTGTGCAATCGCTCTTCCTGCTGCTCAGCAGCCCGCAGCAGTAGATCCCTGCAGGAGAGAGGAAGACAAACTGATTATTATCAAATCCAGCTGAAATAATGACTTCATCTCTGAAGCAGACTGAGAATGAATATTTATCCTTCACTGTATAGCACAGTTACTGTTCATATATGAGAATCATCAGAACCTGGTTAGAGACTGACTTGAGACTGACATGAGGATTTTGGATATGTTACATGAATATAATAAAGTGTTGAAAAAAACAAATTCATAGTTACCATAGTTACAGATTCATGCACATCTCTTGTTATTTTGTTGCTATACGCTTATATTCAAAGCAGTCTGCTTTTAGCTTCTTATTTTAATTGGCCGGTGAAAACAATCAGTTCTGGATTTTGCATTCGATGCAAAATCCACAAACAATATTTATGGATGTTTTAAAGGTGTATTTTAAAGAATATTTTTCTTGTTTATTATTGCTGAAAATAAATAGGTAACTATAAAAACCAAGATTTGTATACCCTCATGAGTGGACGGGGCCTCCTTTCCCACTGTATCTATAGATGCCAAGGTTGAACTGCATTTGTGATCTGCAAAGCTGTGTGCATAAGTCTTCACAGCTCTGGCAGACACTGCAGCCCATCTGAATGAGATGTGATTGCTCATATTCATCCTCTCAGCAGGAAGCACAGGAGAGCTGTGTGACTAATCCCCCTCAAAGATTATGGCGATTCCTCAGCATTTACAGTATTCAAGATTTACAAATGGCTGGAAGTCACTTCCCTGATAATGACTGCTGGGTTAAAAATGTCATGATGCTATTGTAAGATGTTCATTTACAAAATTCTGCTGTAGTCTATATTCAAAGATGACCTGAATGACCAAGAACATACCAGACAACAAATCTGAAAGAGAGTCAGTCTGTGTATGATTCTCTTTCTTCAATGGAGTGCAAAAAGACAGAAAGTTATAATTCCATAACACAATACTTTCATTGTTTTTCCCCACGCAATGAAAATGAATGGCGACTGAAGCTGTCAGCCCTTAACAATCTGTGTAACATCACTTTTTATGTTCCACAGAAAAATAAAGCAAAGTCATACAGGTTTGAAACAACATGAGGGTCTGTCTGTTATTTACTGTCTTTTTAAGTCTGTATTCAGTCTTTGCTGCCCAGCTGGAGGCATTTTAGACTCTCATTCATAGACATAGACTATGAAAATGTTTTTGCTAAAAGAAATCAAGGTCAACTTTCTCTTACTCTGCCCATTTTGTGCTTGCCACAGGATGTTGTCAGTGTGTAATTAAAATCTGCAGGGGATGAGGAACATCAGATGGGGAATGAGAGAAGATTAGACAGAAGGAAAAGAGAATTGGAACAGATAAAGATGAAAGGAACAAACATACGCAGAAGTACCTCACAATGAGTTACAGAAACACAGGGTTTTTATAGAATGCTGTTTTTACAGTGGCAACGCAGTGGGGACCTAGCTATGTGTGTGTGTGTGTGTGTGTGTGTATATATATATATATACTATTATATTATCACATCATATTCAATTCAGATTGCATGATTTTATCACATTGTATTCAATTCAGACTGCATGATTTTATCACATTTCATTTAATTCAGACTGCATGCTCACAGCTCAAAAAACATCATTTATTTTGTTGTTATTTTGAGTCAAGGTGCAGGTGCACCTACCTTGTTTCTCAAATTCCTGATACAAGTTTAGACTTGTGATGCTTGGTCCAGTGAAGATGATTGCATTACGGCCAGACAGGTTCTGACAGAGCTGCTTGGCCACCAGGCTGTGAAGCTGAGGTTTATTCTTTAGTGTGTCCAACCCATCTGGACCTGGACCTTCCTTTAGATGGACATAGATCTGAAGAGGAGGAAAGCCAGAGGGTTCACAGATTAAAGTCAAAATTAATAGCATTAATATTTAACTGCATTTAATTTCACCAATATTTTATTTTAGCATTCCATTGTTTATTATTCCCACCATAAAAATGCTTCTAACAATTTACCGAATGGCACAATACAGGGCAATTAAATTCAATGCCCACTCCCTGGCATACAGCACCAGTTACTGCTTTCCTAGGCACAAGAGTGTAATTATATTAAGTGGTCTGGACTTTCCTTCTTGGTTGACTGCTACATTATACTTTATTGATTCCATCAGATAATGTGCTTTAATTTATCCCCTTTAAAAAGACATCTCAAAATGTCAAAATGTTCAGATATCTTTGTTGAGAATGACTGTGTTGAATGGCAAAATGCTTTTCTTCAGTTAAATCAAAACATCAGGGTCATCAATCACAAGATCTACACTAACAGTCGCAAACTCAAGTGCGGGCATACCAACTTTGTTGTCACTCTCATTAGCATAAAGTGACCTAACTTGCGGGACCAGTTAATGCATTTGTGGGCCATCAGCAAACATCCTCCTCCTCCCCTGCAAGAGTGTGTGTGCAGTCACCTGACAGATGAAACCAGTGGAGCTGCACTGTCGCACCCACAGGCTGAACTTTCTCTTCTTCCTCTTCCTCAGCTCTCTCTCTGTACATGTGGTAATAAACACTGGGTCCTCATCAATCAAGGGCTCGTGGAGGACCTGAGGGAAAGCAGCATGAAATGATAACACCTGCAATTGCATCAGTTTTCTTTTATGTTGCTTCAGGAGATTGATGCTGGAATTCTGATGAGTCTCCTGAGATATAGATAATAATAAGATTACCACTGACATATTTATTAAGTTTCATTGACACTAGGTAAGCATCACTGTTTTTATTGCTTCTACCTATTGCTTCTACTATTTGTGTCACAAAAGGGTGGGGGCCTTTTGATTTTAGCTGGTAGGTAACCACCTAGCGATGCCCCAACAACCAAATAACAAATACTAGGAACACCTTAGCAACCACATAGCAATGCCCCCTCAACCAAAACCCTAAATTGTTTCCTATGAAACAATTGAAAAAATCTTTTATTTCATCTATATTTCTTATTTGTGCTTTCATTACTAGCATTGTTCTTTCTGTAGAAACCAGGTTGTTCTAGAAGTAATTAACATCCTATAATGCCCAGTGTGGCACCCAGTAAAAGGAATTCCCTCCCCACTACTGTCATATCTGATCGCAGTTAAACAGAGCATGTGTGGATGTGCTGAACGCTTGACTGTTTACCAGTGTGATCAAACCCACGACAGTCAAACTGGGTTGGCTGGCACAGAACACATTGTCAAGGTGATATCACCATGGCACTGGAAAAACCGAGAGACCCAGATGGTGTTTAGTTTACTCATGGTAGGCGGGTAATTGTGGTTCTGTCTCTGAAATGGGCCATGCATGTGCTCACAAAACACAAGTAAAATAATGCAACACTTATTTAGGGACTGAAGGAATGAAGTTATTTCATTAAAATCATTGGGAAAAAATACTGTTAAAATGTTAAGCATTGTAATAAATCTATTTGAATTCAGTGAATAATAAAACAATCTGCAATCTCAAAAGAGCCGTTTAGTAGACACAGTAATTAAAGAAGTTTTCATAGGGTGGGTGTTCACTTATGTTAATTAGCATCAAATCTGAAAAGTTAACTAGATGAAACAAAAATGACATTTTCCTTGATTTCATTTGACCAGCTAATTATGTGTGTTAAACTCTTCTTTATAATAAACAACCAAAAAAGAGATTTGAGCAAAATTTTTAAGGTGCACAGTAGGAAAACTGCCTCATTAAATTTGTCGCTTAACAAACTGCATTACAAAAACATCTTACATTCTAGCCTGCTGGCCAGTATTAAATCAAAGGCAGATATACCACATCGCTAGTCTCCTAAAGAAATCTCAGACAGCTATTTAAGAGATCCATTACACCCTGTGAATTATTTAGTTCACATGTAACAATGTATGTAATTAAACCAGAAAATGCAAATTCTTTATTCTAAATAAGTGTATATCAGACCTTAAATTTGTCTGAATGTAATAAATGCTTAAATTCTAGCCTAGCTTTTTTAAGATTAACAACTCAATTCCATTTTTACGTTCCCTATATCTGAAGCAGAACATCAGATTATTGGATGCATCAATCTTATTTTCCAGTGGTAAAGACAGGGATCACATTGTAAATGTTGAGGTAGGAGAAGGAATAAATAGATGACTTGGCAGGCTGTGTTCTCTTATCATTTAACCACCCTGATGTTAGCCTGACATTTAGTCTGTCACAATGACTGCATATTTATTGTCATTTTAGACTGCATTGTTAAGAATAAATTCTGCGTATTATATGTGCAGAATGAATTGCAGTTGCATAACACTTTAAATTAGATGGCTGATCTCTTTTACAGATTTACATTACATTTTATATATGTGTGTATATATATATATGTATATATGTGTATAAATGTATATATATATGTATATATATATATATATGTGTGTGTGTGTGTGTGTGTGTGTGTATGTATATATAAATAAATATATAGTTTAATTTGTATAATCCAAAATGGATTAACAACATGAATGTCACATACCAAAGGAATCTTGCTGTATCTACCTGTGTTACAAATATATACGCGGAATCAAAGAACTGTAGACATTCAATACTGCTGAATCTTTGCGATCAGCAGAACTGAATAGTTACTGAGAGCTGAACTATAAAGCACACAGCCTGAGGACATGTGACCAGACTCTCAAGTGCTCATTTACAACAGAACATGTTCTGATTTAAATCCCTAAACCCACTTTCCACTGGAACAAGAATTGGAATATCTCTGCTAGTTCTAGATTCTAATTTTCATACTCAGAAGATCTGGTTGGAGTTTGTTCAGCTTTTCTTACTCTAATTTTACATATCAAAAGATGTTTCTATTGTCATGGAAAACCTGGAAATTGGGATTTCCAGGCTGATAATTAATTAGATTTCAGACTGTTTTCGTCTTTGACGTATGTTTAGCTCTTTACCTGTGTCTGTGAGGGCCGGAAGGTGGAGCCAAAGCTCTGTTGAAGTGAGTCTAGGAAGGGTTGAATCTTATAGAGGCCCTGGTTGCCACCATGGCTGGAGCGGAAAGCTACGATGTGGAAGTACTTGAGGATCTTCTCAAAGCGTGCCTGGCTCATCTTGAGCGCGATGCTGCGGTTACTAAAGAATCCACTGCTCCAGATGCTCAATACTGACTCACAGTGGTTAACACCAGTTGAAGTAACATAGCCCAGGAAGGCCTTCATCTCAGCCAGAGTCACATTGGTCCATTCTTCTTCACTCCCGAAGCGCTCCTGGTACTTCTTGGCATACATGTTGGTTTGGGTCACCATGTTCTGGATGACGTTATCAGGGACAAACAGCTGAAAGAAGTCCATTGCCATGGCAGTGGCCGGCATCTTTTGTGTCGGACCTGCAGTAAGGGTGGAAAATGTCATATTTACATTGAGTTTCAGAGGTAAGCGTAGAGTTTAGGGGCTACAGCTACAGCATCAAAAACAAAACTCCGCTACTTATCTTAGAAACCTCATAGTCTCATATCAAATACAAATGCAAAATAAATTATTTTACTGTTTTCAATTATTTCAATAACCCAGATTGAAAATCCCAAAATAACTGTTCAGTCGTAGGTGATGTGTTAATTTGATCATAATTGTTTATAAAGTAAACAGAGACCTGAAAATACATCAGAGCAAATGATTTACCATTTTTTTAACAACAACATAAGAATGCTCTGTATTTCCTCTAAATAACAACGCTGCATTCTTATTTACTTAATCTCTCAACACTGGTAAACTAATTTAACATTTAGAGGATGAAAATATTTCTGCACCTTTGTTGAGAGACTCATTAAGTAACAGGTTCAGATGCAATCATTTCATTACCTTCTCTACTGTAATAGCACACAGCACAGAGAGGGCACTGATACACAGCTGAATCTGAACACAGCTGACTTTTGTCTGGAAACTTCTTATCATCTACCTAATAGGGAACATTCAGTAGCAACTAATGAGCATATGGTGAAAGTTGAGCTTATCCGCTA
Organism: Botia almorhae; assembly: GCA_036877575.1. Lineage (NCBI taxonomy): Eukaryota > Metazoa > Chordata > Actinopteri > Cypriniformes > Botiidae > Botia > Botia almorhae. Next base: position 30,720 of record JAZGTJ010000085.1, read on the forward strand.
AAGATCTGTCGAAAGCATTTCACAAAAACAGCCTTTGTTCCAGTGTTATCTTTTATTCCGCTTACACTAATGGCCATTTTGTCAGTCATACTTAATGCTGCTCAGGCAGAGATGAAGCACACAGGAAAAAAGATGAAGTGCTTTAATCTAACTTAAGTTCTACAAATGATTCATCACAATGACTGCAAAAGCTCAATGCTGAATGCAAAGCTCAAGCATGGATCCAAATTATGTATTGACGGTAACATACAATAGAAGTAAGAACTGATTACTTTGACAAGCAGTGCAGCTGTCAGTGAATGTTTTGCATTGATCATAAATTGTCCAAACCTATACTTTTATACTGCATTGTATGATGGTATATCTGATGTATTGTGAACTCTCATAGAAGCACAAGGCATTGATTATCTTTACCAATCACTGTTGATTGTTGTAGTGTTACAGGTTGAAGCCTCTTATAACAGTGACACATTTTATCAGTGTCACTGTGGCCCCATGACCTCGAAGCCAGAAAGTGTGTAATTGATTTGTGTGCAGCTGTAAACAACTATCCTGCAAACCACATTGTGTTCTAATGGAATCAGTTGTAAAAAAACTAAGAGTGACAGGGAATAAAAAAACACCATGCAGACGATATTGTCACATTAAAAGTTCCAAATGTTTCCATTCCTAATAACAATCCACACGGAACAGCTGCTGTTTAAGCAGTAGTTTATTCCTCATTATAGCTCTAAAAACTAAACAGTAAACTCAGCATACACTTAGGATAAAGTCTAATGTGGGGTTTACAATTACACATTTGGCAGACACTTTTATCTAAAAAAAAGCTTCTTACAGTGCATTTTTAAGTTTTTTTTTAGCAGTACATGTGTTGCCTGGAATTCAAACCCACAACCTTTGCGTTGCTAACACAATGCTCTACCAATTGAGCTACAGGAACATGCATTACATTCACTAATCTGTTCTTATTTGGTGTAAACTAATCTTCAAGCAATGAAGTTTTGTTGTTAGATTTTAAAAAAATCAGGTAACGCGCTAATGTTATATACCAGTGTGAAGATATTACGGTAACACATACTATATTATATACTATTACTATATTAAATTTACCACAGGTAAATATATATATAATTCAGCTTACTACAAAGTCTTTTGTACTGCACAAAAAGTCAAAATATTGAAACAGTTAATATGCTTGACAGAAGTGCCTACAGTGGAGAATACAAAACATGGGCTTGATGGAATAAACAGTTCTGTGTTTGTACAGTATCTGTCTAGAATTCTATGTTGGCTTCAGATTACACTGTTATGTAATACATTACTCTCTGTCTTAATCCAGATCATGGCCATGCCAATCACTTTTAATATTTAGTTAATGTATGAATTTAATATTTATTTAACATACCACTGAATTACTACAATACTAGACACTAAATATAAAGTATGCTTAAAAAATGTTGCTTGCCCTTATGGTATTCCAAAATTACATTAACAGGACTTGAACAAAGAGCTGTGTACAAATGTGTTTTCATCTACACCCATTAGTTCTATACATCAAAATGTATTTATTGTGCCCATTTTCATAGAGAACATGTTCATGGAGAACAGCTGCTCGTGTGCTACATATTTTCCATGATTTATTATTAAAAAGACGACACCAGCAGCTCCTGTAGACCTTCTCTAAACCTCCTTTATACAAGTAAGCAGGCTGGTATAAATTGATCTTGTCTTTTCAGATCTCACTGCAGGTGCTGAATTACCATATGGCCTTCAAATCAAATATGGTAGTCAAACAAAGTTAATGTGTCTCAGTTTAATATAAACAAATGTCTGCAACATGAAGGACATCTTCAGTTCTTTACTGTCTTTACACAAAGTCTGTTATGATTCAGAAATGTTTGTTTTTACGGCAGTTTATATTCATTACAGTATGTTGACACAAACAATATTGACTTAAACTTCAGTAATACATTTAGGCGATGTGCTGGATCTGGGCATTACAATTATCTTGTGCAACTGGCTTTGACAATGACCTTGTTCCAATTAAAGCAAGTTTTATAACCCAAAAGGAGCTTATGAAATTACCCATAATCTATAATGCAGAATGTTGTCCGACTGACTTTGTGTATAACCTTTCAAGCATCATTTTTTAGCTTGTGTCCAAGCAAAACCAGTAACCAGATGGCCAATTTCCCCCCCCCATGGTGACAGACAGAACCTTCTGATCACCCATTACATAATGGTGTGGCATGTATCAAAAGTGTAGCATCTATTCATCTTGGAAAAACAACCAAACACAAAGGTAAATTTGATATTTTCTTCCCTTTGATATTTTAGCATGCCTACTGTCTGTTTGCCTTGCATATCGGCATATATAATATAATTATAAATGTGTTTTGTTATATAGCTGACAGCATAATTTCTTTTAACATACACTCTTATGCATCATTTAAACATGTTGCTTGCATGTAAAGTTCACTGGGCACTTTGACTTGATTAAAATAAAGCATAGAATTTGTATCAAAAGTCTATTGAACCACACATGGCAGGAACAGAAAATGATGCCAATGAGCTACTACATGCCTGTTTATGATGATATTTTGACTACCATTAAATGGCAATTAGACTGCGGCTTATTATAAGAAAAACAGGCAACACTCTAACCCACCCTTTAAAAAAAAAAAACGTTTTGTTATTCTGACAGAAATGATTCTCCACACATTATGTAAACCACAGTGGCTGCATGTTTGGCTGGAACGAGCACATGATTATTCCTATAACTCAAGGGACCATACAAACATCTAATAAAAATTAAACAATAGCCACTATCATGGTAGTGATCTCTGTGAACTCAATTAGTTTTTTTATATGATTTGCTTTTTCTCCCAACATCATTGGATGCCACTGTTCCAGATTGCAATCAAATTGTACAATGTGTAATATTGAAAGATATTTAGAAACAAGATATGTGTCTCAACTCAACCACCCTGACAAAGAGCTAGCATCACAATCACTGCTGTTATGGGTCTGCCATATTGATTCGACCTATGAAGCATGGTCAGCTGGGATGATAACCTCGCATTTGGCCTGTTATTTCAGTTCTCGTTTTCTCTTTTCTTAGCTATAGGCAGGAATTAACAAAGCAAGTTAATAAACAACTGTGATTGCATCTTTTCTGATTCATATATCAAGGAACTGTGTCATGTGGTTGAGCCATCTGATGATAGAGATCAAAGAAAGCCAGTGTTACCATCAAAGAGTCCCATCTGTGATCTTAATTACTCGTCAAGCGAGCAGTATGACCCACAGTGTGCCGTATAACCCATAGTGTCACAGGGCCTCTCAAGGCGTATAAAGATGCACCGCCTTCATTGCATCCACTTTTTCCATATAACGTTCATTACACTAACTCACCATGTGTTTCCTGATAGTGGGGCACGCTAATGTCCTGCAGCGCGTCATTCCATCCTTCCTCCTGCGCTTGGCCATTGGAGACGGAGCCGGCAGGACCGCAGCCGTGACTGCTCCTAGTTCCACTTGCTCTGGCATCGTCTGAATGTATCTCCGTGTAGTTGTCCGAATTGGAATCGCCTGATGTACTGTAAAAGGGGTTTTCGCTGCTGTCGTCTCCAGACTCGCCGAATACATCGTCGGAAATCTGCAAGCTCTCATAGCGAGATCGTGCTTTTTCCAGGAGCGACAGTCCCTTCCGTCCACACTCCGCCATCGTTCGTCAGTTCCAATGTGCAGCTACTACGCCGAGCAATATTCGGCATGCAAATGACCTCCTTAAAACTGAAAGATCCGGCATACAGTCTGTTTAACCCAGACCCTTTGACTGCGGATTGTGTGCGGGCGTATCACTGTCCTTTATGCCAGAACAAGCGATGGAGGTCTCAGTAGCATTGACAAAATTCACGAAGAGCTGTCCCTCTTACTTGGTGCTGAATGACCCCCAAGCCTGCAAACTAATCGCCCACAACACAGCACTCCACTAACAGTCCGTGCATCCGGGTTGGGCGTGCTCGCCTCCTTAGAGGACTGAATGAAGCTAGAAATCACCTGACTCAGTCTCCCTACACTGTCCAATTGGATTAACCTCTCAGCGAATCATAAATGTTAAAGAAAGGGATTTTTTTCTCTGCTCCAGAAGAGGGGCGGTGTTTTGATCCAGGATATTACATGATTCAGGATATTAACAATAAATATACAAGAATATACAATAAAACTACGGCCATTTCAAAAATAAATAAAATTTTATAAGTTTATTATACTAAAATGTATTTCCCTTTGTGTTGAGGATTGTTTAATTTACGCAGTAGTTAACACTTGTCACTATCACGTCTTTGTTCATGTTGTAGTTAGGTTGCACTTTCGCCAGTAACCTGTTGGAGCGCTGTTCAGAAAACACTTCACTTTCTGAGATTGAACGATATGCGTTCTTCATTCAGTCGTTGGCGTGTGCCATGTTTGCGGAAGTTGATGCGATTATTCTGTCTTTTATACGAAATGTAAACAGTCGTCTTAACGTTTAAAATAATACATTTGTAGATTATTTTGTAGCGTGTCCTAAAAGAATGATGACTTTACCGAAGGGACCGGATTCTCTGTGCTTTGACAAAGACGAATTTATGAAGGTACGTAAGATAATGCTGTGTATAAACTAAATAAAGAGTAACTGAGACTAACCGGTTGTTTCAGGTTTCCTGATTATATGTATAGCGTTAATGGAAGGACAAATAATGTTTCGAAGGTGTCACAGATAGTTTTTGATATTCACAAACCGTGGTTCATTTTTAAATATTCCTGTTTTTTTTATGTAGGATGACTTCGACGTGGACAAATTTGTGGCTGATTGCAGAAAACGCGTCCAGATGGAGGAGATGCGTGAAGATTTGGAACAATATTACAGGCTCCTTAAAACAGCCATGGTCGAGCTCATCAATAAGGACTATGCAGATTTCGTTAACCTGTCCACCAATCTTGTGAGTCTTTGGTTTAAGAGCACGTTCTAGTCAGAATCATTTAAGATCACGTGATAGATATTTTTTCTGCTGTATAACATCATGATTCTGGCACATTGAATGCTTATTTAATTGATGTCTTATCATAATGGTCTTATCACAAGGTTGGAATGGATAAAGCCCTCAATCAGCTCTCTGTACCTCTTGGCCAGTTACGTGAAGAGGTGCTGGTAGGTGCTTACATCATCCTAACATCATTGCCTGCTTCCGGATTAGCTATTTTATGAAATCATGGTTAAAGTATAATCCTCTTATGTACAGAGTTTGAGATCTTCTGTGAATGAAGTTATTGAAGCTATAGACACACAATTATCCAAGCAAGATGATATTCAGAAAAAGAAGGTATGTCGTGGTCTTGAAACTAGCCACGTTTAGCTGTTGTTAAACACAATGTTTTATACATGTCAATATCAATACATTTAACACTACAATATTTGCGTACTGTGTAGGTTTGTGTGTTGAAACTTATCCAAGTTGTGAGATCGGTGGAGAAGATTGAGAAAATTCTTCACCAAAACACCAAAGATTCAACATCCCTAGAGATAAGCAGGTATGTTGAGAAATCAGACACAATAGAAGTAAATAAGGCTAGTGCATTGCAGCTAAAATACTATACCTATACAGGTCTATATGACTCTTGATTTAGGATTTATAATAGGTTTTTAACCTATTTACCTTTATCTGTTAGTTGAAATAAACAGCTTGCTCTTTATTTCCAAGTCCCCTTCTGGCAGGTCAGATTCTAGAGCGAATTGCAACAGAGTTCAACCAGTTACAGTTTCATGCTGTCCAGAGCAAAGGAATGCCATTGCTTGATAAAGTGCGCCCGGTAAGCTCCCAGTTTTAAACTGGCCTAGAATATCTCATACACGTGTATATTTTGTATTAAGGCTTAGGGTCTAAAAAAATTGCATAAATAATGACTGTTTAGAAAAGAATGACTATTTTCAAACCGACTTCCTGTATGTTTTCCATTTCCCTTTCAAATAGACAAGCTTGCTTATGTGTATGGAAATAAGTCAGTTGGCTAGTGCTTATGATTGCATTTTGTGTGGCTTTGTTTTTCTGTGTTCCAGAGAATAGCTGGAATCACGGCTATGCTTCAGCAGTCACTGGAAGGCTTATTGATCCAAGGCCTGCAGACGTCAAATGTAGACATTGTACGCCATTGCCTCAGAACATATGCTACCATCGATAAGACCAAGGACGCAGAGGCACTGGTCGGACAAGTCCTAGTCAAACCATACATGGATGAGGTAACGTTTACACATCACTTGGTTATAGCAGTTGAGCCAAATACAGTGTTTGTAACTATGAATATTGTCTCATTACTAATGAGTCCTGCAATGCCTGCATACATTTCTTAACGGCGTCTTTTTGCTTCTTTTTTTTAAAGGTTATTGTTGAAAAGTTTGTTAAGTCCAACCCTAATGGTCTAAAAATAATGATTGCAAAGTTGTTGGAGTTTGTGCCTCACCATTGTAGACTGCTGCGAGAGGTGACCGGGGGGGCTGTCTCTAGGTATACCTGCTGTTCACTTAGAATGATTACTTTGTTCATTTTTAATTGTTAATTTTTATTGTTGTCTTTGTACACACTGTGATGTATTTTAATGAGTGTACTCTTTTTGTATGCCCAGTGATAAAGCTGATATTGTTCCAGGATATGACGTCCTGGTGAACTCTGTGTGGCCTGAAATCATTAAAGGTATTGAGGAGAGAATCCCTTCCCTTTTCAATCCTGGAAACCCAGATGCCTTTTATGAGGTAAACACTGGAAGATGCACTGAATACAGGAAGAATGCACGTATGCTTAGAATGAGTGTACACTACAAGTGTACACTACGAGTGTACACTAGTCCTTTTCTGTCATCTTTACATTTGTTTTATGAATGGTAACGCATCTGGTAAGTTAATGTGAGGAGGAGATTATTTAACGGATGTACTTAACATGTCCTTTTATTCCAAATGCCATTGTGCACATCGTTTAGTGGTTCTCCTTGTGCTTGTTTTTGTGTGCAGAGATACACTGTCAGTATGGATTTTGTACGTAAGTTTGAGAGGCAGTGTGGTTCCCAGGCCAGTGTGAAGAGGCTGCGAGCCCATTCCTACTACCAGAGCTTCCACAACAAATGGAACCTGCCTGTGTACTTCCAACTGCGGTAGGATAACCCTATTTGGGCACACGTCCAGTCACACACGTGTCATTCAAATACTTTATCTCCTAATGAGTGTGATAAACCACACTGGGAGGGCTATTTTGTCACATGAGCACCTACACTGAGGGAACCTGCTTCCTCACCCCTTACTCTTTTGTTTATCACTAATTTACTAACACACCCCCACAAAAAACTTATACTGTGTTGGAAAACCTGAGCCCTGTGTATAGCACTTATTCACTGTTGTCTCTTATTGTAATCGAAGTTGCTTCCTGTCCTCATTTGTAAGTCGCTTTGGATAAAAGCGTCAACTAAATGTAAATGTCTGTTTGAGGTAGGTGAATATTTTATTGAAAATGTGACCCATTTTTTTATGCCCTGTGCGATGATTTTTCAGGCCTAAAGAACATAATTGTTTACTGTTTAGATTTTGCTGTTTAGTTTTGTTCAAATGTAATTAATTGGCCAAACATCACTCTTTGTGAGTACAAAGTACTTTGTATATATGATTTTAAAATCTCTTCTCAGTTACCATGATTGACTGGAAAGTCTGGTACAATCAAGGGAACTCATTGGTTCAAAGGTGTAAGAGACCGTAGCTTAGACTGTTCTTCATGCAGTATATTTAAAGAGAGACACTGGAAGTGAATCAACCTGCATGTGAGGCTTGGACGGTCTTTACGATGTTTTATCATCACCATTCACTGTTTATAAAGCCCAATGTTGTCTTAGTTTGTTCAAGCCAGATCAGCTTTGTAAATTGTGTTTGCCTTTTCTTGGAAATAAGCTCTTATAATACACTTAAAAAGGACTGGACAGTAGCTCTTGAGTTGTATTTGTTTTATTGCTTAACATTTTGAGTTTGGTATCATATCAAAGTATTTAGTTTATTTGACACTTAAATTAAAATTCCAGCAAAAGCCTGCAGGGTTACACCTTCGGATTTCAAGATTCTATATTATAAATGCTATATAATTCTAAACTTAATTTCTTAAAGCTGTGATTCTCATTTCTCCTAACTTTCTGTGTGTTTTTAGGTTTAAGGAGATCGCTGGAAGTCTAGAAAATGCCATTGCAGATGGACTAGTGGCAGCTCCAGGTCAGTCAATGTGTTTGAGTTTGTGCAAGATAACACCCTGAACTCCAGGTGCTGGCGTACATGTAACAACGGTTTTAGGAAATGTTGTCAGGGATGTCTGTTTTTGTTATCACTGGACATTTCTTGACTGGATTTTTAAATGATTACAGGAATACAAATTGCTTTGAATTTTCTTTGATTGCTTGATTATAAGAGAACAAACATGGAACCTTGGAACCTTCTCTTTGTTATTGTAAACTCAGAGGGCAGCAGCTACCACCTGCAGGTGACTGAGGTGTTGTGGAGCTGTGTGTGCAGATGCTGGGCTGACCAGGTGTACCTGCCTCCACTTGCTCATCGATTTTGGAAGCTAACGCTGCAGCTGCTTTCCAGATACGCCACCTTCCTTACAGAGGTGAAGCATTCATGGTGAAGATTATATAAATTATGGAAGGGTTGTTACTCATCTCTGTCTTTTTATATCTCTAAGATCTTAACAAAGACATCTGCTCCTGAGATGAACAAAGATTCAGTAAGACCGCTCCCAAGCTCCGCCTCCTCCACATCCAGCCGAACATCACAGGATGCAGACAGCGAGAACTCGGGCCCCACTGGCCTTTCTACCAAGCAGCTTGTCTTCATCGCAGCTGATGTTGATAAGTTACAAGGGCAGGTGAGGTGCTTTATTGAGAAACATATTTTGAAGCAGCAATCTCGTTATTAGAATCTGCAGTACGTCTCTTTTACAACAGTTAAGAATGTTTTTTACTCTGTGTTTAGATTCCAGACATCACTGAAATGATCAGGGCAAAATTGGAGGCTATTGGATTCAAAAATGTTGCCGTTGTTTCAGGTTTGTTTTACAGTGTCTGAAGCCTTTTTTGGTCAATGAGCAGTGCTTCCATTTGTGTCACTATGCACTGAGTGTGTTTCCTGTTTTGTGCTTTAGAAGCCTTGCAGGACTCCAAGACGTCCCTGTCTAACTGCGTTCCCATACTGAACAGCAGAATGACTCAGAATCTGACAGAGAGGAGCATTCGCTTCCTCAAAAACGCTTCAGAAGTTCCACGACTTTATCGGAGGACCAACAAGGTCAAGTGCACTTTTCAACATTCAGAAGTAGTTCAAAATACAGCAATGACACAAAGTGAAAACTTTGAAGAATATGTTAGCAATACAGTATATTGTTTTAATACAATAACAACTTAAATTGACATCTGGCAGATGTTATTAATCATATCACCTCTTATTTATTAAAACTGGATATCTGCTAAAAAACTGAATGTCAACTCCAAGCTGTTTACATTTCCTCCTACATTAAAACTGGAGGGCTCATTTAGTTTGAACTCCAGCCTGAACTTTGGTTGCTCTCTCATCAACAGGAGGTGCCCACCAGAGCCTCCGCGTATATGGACAACGCACTTCAGCCACTCCATCAGCTGGTAAGTGACTCCAAAAATGTGGTGAAGGATTCCATCATCCAGGAGTGGCTGCGCGTCACGCTGTCAGACTGCACCCACAGGTACTGCGGCTAAGCAGCAAACCTAATAAACTCTTTATCAATGTTTAGTATTCAAGCATTTTAGTTAATTGTTGTTGTTTATTATAAGCTTAGACAACAACTTTGTCACCTAAAGACGTTTGTGTTTAATAGATATTTTGAGACTATATCGGATGTGCTGAGCTCAGTGAAGAAGATGGAAGAATCTTTAAAGAGACTGAAGCAGGCCAGAAAAACAGCCATCACCAGTACAGTAGGTGTCAATGCAGGCCCGTCAGATGACAGTAAGATCCGTCTGCAGCTGAGTCTGGATGCGGAGTACCTTGGAGAACAGGTATTACACATAATGATGACGCACATCAAATTTCATTCCACTATCATCTTAGTTATGGTTAAATGTTTGGAATTGTGCTGCTAATTCTCGCTTTTAGATTTTGCTCTTTGTACATGTCAGGTTTGCTTTCTCATTCTGCTTTCATTTTTTTAGATTCAGAAGATGGGCCTCCAGCCTAATGAAATCACCATGTTCTCTTCTCTGCTGGAACTTGTACAGGAGGCAAAAGATCTTGCCTCAGCAGAACAGAGCTAAACCAGAATGGTGCTGGAGGAACCAGATCAACCGGAGGGTCCCAGTTGTCTTGTCTCAGAGGTTTCAGGAGAAACACCTGAAGATTAAGAACAGATAAATGCTTTGCTCAGCATCTGTTCCAAGAACAGTTTGATGGAATCCTGATGTGGAGGTTCTTACATAGTGAAAACACTAAAATAATGTGATTCTGAAAAGTTATTTATTACTGCACTGCATGTAAGAATAAGACATGTTTTACGGTTTAAAATTACTGGAGTAACTATGTTATATGCACTAGTCATACCATTTGCACTAACACTGAGTGCTACAAGCTATTGTTTCTTGTCAGACGTGGTTACAACAGATGCATTTAAATGACCCTGATGTTTGACTTTAGTTGTGTCAGTCTGAAAATGCTGAAAACTTGCAAATTACATTCAACCGTCAAATTGCATTGAAGGTTCTTTGTTTAAATTACGTCTTTTTTTAAATATCAAAACGTATTTTGGAGTTTACTTGTTTCACTGGGTCAGAACGGGACAGTTAAAATGAGGGGTTTAAAAATAAAAATGTACAGATACAGTGACACATTTGTGTGTGTGTGAAATTAAAGAGTTAATGTGTTACAAAAATGGCGTTCTAGAGCAATGGCCTCAAAGCTCTGTTCATTGATAACTACGGCTAAACTATTTATAGCGGGTGTCCTTAATAAATGTATGCTGCTCATGTGCATAACCGATCCACCACTTTTGTAATCATTGTCACTACATATTTCATACTGTTGATTTTAGTAACAGGATTTGCAAAAATTAAACTTTCCATTCATAAATGGATCTTGTATATATTGTCAGATAAACAAGCCTATTAAACATTTTGGATATATAGGTACTAAAATATAAGTAAATCCAAGTCGAGATAAATCCCTTTAAAAAACAAGGTTAATCAAAATTGTCTGAAAAAGATGAGTCTGGTTCACTTTAACATGATGCTGTCCATTATTTCAGTATTTAATATACAGCTATCACCTAGTACTTAAATGTAAGCAGTAAAAAATATTTTGTTTTATACCAAAACTGAGATGAAGTGTTTCAAGTTGTAGGATTGGTGATTTTTCCCATCATGAGTATGGCATTAGAGTTTTCCTCAACAACTGTGAGGAAGAGTGGCTGTTTGAGCAAGCATTCCACGTTCACCTCTGTTTTGAACCTCAGATCCTTCCTCTGTCATCTCAAACACATCCTTGTTTGAATACCTGTGAGATATAAGGAGGTGTTATGAATGTAATCTATAATTGTAAATATAGATTACCGTGGTCCGTGATCTATTTAAACTGTGCTAGTAGAAGTTCAAGTCAAGACTGATTCAATTCACATGGAACAGATTCTATCTTATAAATTATTCCAGAATTCCTTCTTCCCCAATTTAACCTGATATAGAACCAACTAACTCGGAGACAGGCATTTTGTTCATTTTACATAGACAAACAACTTATAAATATAACTAGTTACATTCAATCAAATAAACAACATTAAAGCTCAACATAACAAAACATCTACACATACACAGAGTAAAGGAAATCATACATCTTTTGGGATATCATAAACCTGTCACAGTTTACATTACGAAACACCTAACGGGATTTTCATGAGGGTTGCTGACAGACGTGACGTACGCTGCGTGACGCTCTTGATATTATTTCCGTGTCGTATCGCCACCCACAGGCCTGTTTGAAAAGTGTCGTGGGCAGCTGCGAAGACCCGTGTGGCCCGTTTTCCTCCGGATAAAACTTTTGTAGATCATTATCTCTGTGATGATGGTGTTTCCGTTTCTGTTGCACTCGTTGATGTAACGCAAAGGATTATTTACAGAGCAAAGCATACCAACGCTCTCATGATACACAGAGAAGTAGTCAACTTCGTGTTGTAAGATACATCCACTTAAGTAGGTGACCAGTTCCCTAATTAAACCGGTTATGATATTTTAGCACCGTTACTTTCCGTTACTTTTCAGTCGGGTTTACGTTTTCCTCCAGAGAAAAATACAAACAAAACGGCATGATGGCCGGTGAAGACAGTTTTTCATATATAAGGACTTTCCCTCAAGTGTTTCCTGTATTTAGACTTCGTTCTCAAAGTGACACTTCTGGTTTTAAATCCAGAATACTGACCAGACTCCGTCCAGCCTGTTCAGGTATGGCCATTTTTGTTTCATTGTTTGTTTGTTGTAGATTTTGATTTCATAGTGAAGTTATTTAATAGTCAAGCATGTCAAATCATAAAAAGTAAGTCGTGTCTGTGAAGTAATGCCTTTATTCACTTGCTTTCAGAAGGGATATTTTAGGAGCTGATTAATAAGGCCCTTACCGTTGTTATTATTATTGTTATCAATAACGTTGGTTCAATAACACCTGTTGTTTATTTTTCCAGTGTTCTAAATTTCATTGTCAAGTGTCTGATTTAGACCAGTTTTTCCAATCTTTTTGAGCCACGGCACATATTTTACATTAGAAAAATCACAAGCCACACCACCAAACAAGAACACTGCCTTAGAGTACCAATCGGGTGAATTTGGTTGATTTTGTGATTTTGGTTCAGGTGATTTTGGATCTTCCACAGTGGTTGGGAAACACTGATCTAGACTTTAAATCTAAAATGATAAATATAGTGTCCCATTGACTGAAGCTGATGGGCATGTGTTGTAATTGAAGTACATGTCTGAAACTTTGAACTGAATGCATATATTTTAACAATACAGTTTGCGAGCACTTAAGATGGTGCACTTAAACCCACACAGGATATTGAAGCTAATATGTGGGCTGCTGGTTTTCCTCTCTCAAAAATGACAAAATAATATACTGCTGACTTAAGAGCAATTGTTCTTAGTGTCACAATTGTAGGCATTTAAGTCTGAACATTAAAATAGCTTGAAATCTGTTGAGTTCAGTGTACACCTATAGTTCCCTTTACACTAAACACTGTCTAAGTTAATATGTCCATTAGTGCAAGCAGAGATAGAGGCAGAGTGTAATCGTAAGATGAATTAAAGATATAACAGCTATTGCTAATAGAAATTTATGTTTAGAGGTTACAGGGTTACAGTAGGTAGAAATGACAGGATTGTGGTAATGTTTTATTTTAAAGCTGCATAAATATACATGTAACAATGGTGAAAGCTTTGCATGTACACCCTAAACCTGCAGCTAATTCAGCCATGTTGATATAGGTTTAATAAAACGTTACTAATAAAAAAGTCATGTTTTTGTATAACATGAAGCACATCTTTATGATGTTGTACTGAGTAAGGTATTTATAGAAATGACAGTTTGAAACCACTTCCTGACCTTTCCGTTAACAACACTTTAGGATTATTTTTTATTTGTATTGATTTCTTTGTTAATTTTCAGTTCAACAAACCCTGTGGGATTCACAGAAATACTGCTAAAAATTAAATGCGTTCTCAGAAGTCTGTTTTTACAGATTCCAGATGAATTCAGTTAGTGCATCATATATCTGTGAAATGTTAACGATTTCTAACTCCTCTGTACTGTAACCACTGAAGGTCCAGCATAGCTGTTACTGGGTCAAATTAACCCTACGTGACAAATTGCATCTCAAGGGTCACAATTTGCTGTTTGTGACTGGGTGTGCGTGAGAAACATTGATTGTGATAACATGGTTCAAATCACATTTGTGGTGTTTGTCATTTAGTTTCAGGCTGAAAAGTTGACATTAAAATCAAAAGACGCTTAACAGCACGTAATTTTGTTTTACGCTGCAGTTTCATAACGTGTCCACAAGGGGGATGTGTGCGTTTAAATTTTCAAATGCAGTGCAGGGCATCGACGCTTGACGGTATTTCTCCGAACCACATCTAATGACTAAGAAACGTTCTGTGCTGAAATGCTTTAGGACCGGCTTTGAAACCACATGGCTGTTTTTCAAAGCTATACATAAATAATTCATATCGTCTTGTCATACTGCTGGACGGATTTGTGTTCCTGCAGCCACTTAATGCTACTTAGCAGTATACACAACATCCTCTCTCTGTCAGCCATCACAAGAGGATCTATGCAATCTCTGCAAAGATCCAGTCATTCTGTTCTTAGAACCATGCAGAAAGAGGAACGCATTTAAATATACCTCACACAGTGGGTTGCATTCAATGCAACCTGTTTTATTTTTCACAATTGGTGAGGAGGCATTAGGCAAAAGCTCTTTCTTGCTCTGTCTTTCTTTTGTTTAGATTAATTTGTAGTTTTTGCCTACTTTGCTGGTGTAATGATGCGTGCCATCCCTCTCTGCACACAATTACTCATGTAACGACACTGCATTAGACAGGCAGAGCAGAGCTGCTGAGAGTAGCTGCCCTTTTCTAACAATACGTCGGACAGAGAACTCATTAGAAATCTTTTTCTGATCTTTATCCTCTTAAAAGCTTGTTGCTCTCACCTTCTGAATGTGTTTTAAACGGTCTTTGAATAGGCTATAGTGGCCGATGATTAAGTATCTTGGGTGAATCTGTATATGTTACAATTGTATATGTTAGGGTGAGTTGCTTTTTTATCAGTTTATCAGTTGCTTTATACTTGCCAAGTTAATTTGTGGTGGCAGTTGCTTTTTACTTGCCAAGTTCAAAGTTAAATAGAAAAATGAATGTAAATTGGAGAGTAAATTTCTGAATATCTAATTTAATACCTTTAGCCTATTAATCAGAATTTGGTGACATATTGGAATACATACAAGTAAGTTTATTTCTGTGCATGTTTAAATTCAAGTAGTTATGAGTGCAATGAGACATGATTAGTAACAGGTTAAGTTATTAAAGAAAAAGCATTTTTGCACAGTACATCCGTTTAAAAAAAACACACAAACGTGCTGCAGAATAAAGACCTTAATTTAAAAATTGTATGTGTGTAAATGTGGTTATTGATGTCACTGAGATGTTCTTGTTGAAGATGTAATAATGTATAATGTTTAGCTTTTGTTATGAAGGCACATGAATCTCTGTCACTTGCAAAGTACTTGTGTTTTTAGTACATCTGTGGTTCCTGACAAAAGTCTGTTTTCTGGTCCGTATGTTTCTCTCACTTTCAAATTCTCATTCTCTTTCTTAGTGTACAGCTCCATCTTAGGTAGGAGTGTTGAGGGGCTCTATGCGTCAGACAGTGTAGGCGTTCTCTGCAGACATACAAAGGGCGCATGTGAAGATTAGCCATCATGCCTTTCATCTGTAATTGCTGAGCTCTGTTATATTTTTAGAGCTTCTCAGAGCTGCATTTATTCAACTTCATCATCAGAATGGTTGTTTACCAGTTTATGAGCATTTGTAGCAAGGACACACAACATCTCATGAGTCGAAGGTCCATATTTTGTGGAAGCAAAATATGCACCTTTAGCTAGTCACTGGGGCTTTACTCTGAGACAGAAATGTTTTTGTACCTTATCCGCCCCTTTAAGGGGAATGTTTTCATGCATCATGAAGTTGTAAAGTATTCGCCAGATGTACTGTATATTTTGAGTCACTACTGTCCCAGTGACAAGCTAACAACACAAAATTTGCACATTTCTTTAAACTGTAGTAGTCCTAGTCTCTCTCTCTCTCTCTCTCTCTCTCTCTCGCTCTCTCGCTCTCTCTCTCTCGCTCTCTCTCTCTCGCTCTCTCT